>JABFPJ010004726.1:0-13277 GCA_022817425.1 Gryon sp. ZL-2020 | reverse complement strand
ATTATATAATTATAATACAGGAATACATTTTTCAACTGAATTTTATGAAAATTTGACATTTTTGAAAATTTGGTCCGTCATATTGGATCAGCCCTTTTGAATTTCAAAAAGCTGACCTCAGATTCTCATTCAGCGACCCAAAACACCATTATGTACTAACTTTCAAAGAAATAGTAAAAATTTTCGTAAAAAATATACTCGAAAGGTTAAGAGGATGCATAAGTCGTTTGCCATCTTGAATAAAGTTAGGTTATGTTAATTTTTGTTTTTTGTGAATTATCAAGAGACACGGTAGTGTCTCTGGCCAAGTACAAAAAAACGATCGTTTTTGTGCGTATCTTTATAACAATATATTTTCTAATTTAATGAGGTACTTTAGCAGAATTATCTTGAAAACTAATGGCACAAATACACAATTAATATAGTTTTAATAAAGTATTTATTCACATCAGTTTAAAGAGAATTTTACAATGAATTGGCGTAATATCTTTGTTTCCTCAAAAATGACATTACATTTAGAAAAATAATGAAATAATTTTAGCCAAATCCTACATTACCGACATTTTCAACTTTGACATCCTTTTAACTGTAGAAATGTAAAAATAAAATGAAAAAAAGTACGATTTGTGCTTTCTATTTTTTCTTGTTATTCAGTTTTCATTTAATTTTTTTACCAATTAAAAAAATCCGTTTATATTTCAATATCATTTTCAATAACAAATAAATATTATTATTATAAAATAAAAAATTTCGAATGAATTCCATTACTTTACGTTACATATTTTCCTTTTTTGACTTATTATTCAAAAATGAAAATATTAAATAAAATAATTGAAAAATATATCATGTTTTTTTTTTTTGTGAAGAAAAAAAACAATTATATTTAAAAACCAAAATCAATAAGCAACTGCTTGATTTAAAAAAAGAAGAATAAAATATTTATGTAAATCTGCAAGGACAATGCGGAGACAGATTTGTGTAAATCAAAAAAATGAAAAATGTGAAAAAAATTTATTATTCAAGTAATCTTGGCGTCGACAAACTACCGTTTGTCTTGATTTTGTGTAAATCATTTACATAAAGGCTGGCTATCAGGGTATATACTTATATACCTATATACCTATTCTAATAACTTATTACTACCAATTTATCAACTTTTGAATTTTTCAATTTCAAAAAAACCAACTCTAATTACGAAATTGATTTTTGCAGGAACGAGTGGACGATGGTGCCTTCCATCATATCAAAGTCGCGCGACGAAAAAGGGCAGTGATCATTCAAATCGACGATCGGTCGCCGTTGAGACTCACGAAGGACACAAATCCTCTTGCCACAAATGGAAAACTCTTTGTCGGCGGTAAACCCGGTCACAAAGGAGTGAAGGGTTGCGTGACAGATTTCGTTGTGGACAAGCGACGTTTGCCATTAACCAGAAAGAGAATTGAGCTCTGTCATGACAACGATGTGTGATAAAAATTAAAAAAAAAGCAGCAAAAAATTAGTAAAATAAAAATAATAAATGAAATAAACTTATGTAACTGCGTGATTTGGATTTCAAATGACAAATCACGCGGAACGCGACTTTAAGGATGTAACGTCGAAGTGTTATACAAATGTATTATATGTTGTTTGCAAAAGTCACAATGATTTATTGCTCGTTTGCAAAATGAAATACTCAGAGAAGTGTTGATTCGCAGTGAGAAGTTTACAAGTGCTATGTCTGCATCGAAGGACAATAATGTAGTGATAAGGTGGACTTTCATTATACACATATATACACATCACAACTTGCAAATTTACAATCATGATTAATATTCGCATGCAATGAATATGATTGCATTCGGTTTGTGTTACGTGAATTAATGCAATTTCGGATTCACAAAATCGCTCATCTAATTATTCCAAGACTTTGACAATTCAATTTCATTTTAATTAGCAATTCCATTTTCTATTCAAATTTATTCTTTTTATTGTAAATCACAAAAAGAACGTTGGCAACGCAATTCACAAATCCCTAATCAATAAATGTACAAAATCATCTCTTTCACGACAAAGCAAATTGTAAATATCATTATCATTACAGTGAATTCTCGCCTATCTTACATATCAATGACGGAGAATTCACTGTGACTTGCGTTGTCTAATTCAAATTTGAAAACAATTATTTTGATTTTATTCGTAATATATTGTGAATCGTGTCTCTTTTAAACTAAAAATATTTTATAATACTTTTTTTTCATTTAATAAAAATTAAATTTAATATATTTATATAATTTAATAATTATTATTGTATTATACAATTTATAATACATAATAAATAAACAATGTATTTTATATAATATAATATTATTATATATTATATATATTATATATAATAAATATAATTATATAAATATGTATTTTTATAATTAAGATAGGAAAGTAAATAATTATGTGCTAATGAAACTTTTTATTTATCAAAAAAACGATCGTTTTTTGTACTTGGCCAGAGACACTACCGTGTCTATTGATTAATTAGAAAAATAAGAAAAATCGGAAAACTAAAAAGCTTTAGGACCTAAGAAAAACTAAAAAAATTTTAAATTAAAAAATGAACACTATTTTATTTATTTATTTATTTTTATTAATAATATAATTAAAAAATATAAGAAAAAGTATAATTAAATATTTTTACTTGAGAAAAGACCCGAGACACAGTATGTTATGAAGATACACATCATTTTTTTAATATAATTAAAAAAAATTTTTTTTAAACTTTTACACAACAAGAAACCCAAAACTCGTATACGTATATGAATAGATTAAACTATATCATTTAGTATAACAAATAAAAGTAAAAAAAAAGGTTATAAGTGGAAATGGAAGCGAGAAAAAGTGTAACTATATAGTCTTTATCGAAATAACTTGTAAGCTGCTGATATGCACTTAAACGTTTACGATTGCTAAGACTGATTAATACGTGCGAGAGAAATCGAAGCGATAAATCGATGTTATGTTTGAGTGTTCGGTAGAGAGGTTTAATATTGTGAATTCCTATGTAGAAACACATATTTTAAAGAAGAGAAACAAAATAACGAGAAAACGGGAGAGGAAAAAAAAAGATGATTGAAAACTGTTGATTTATGCCAGTAGATGAAAAAACAAGAATGAAAATTGTTTAAGATAGGGGAGGCTTTTTATAAAATCTTGCAGGAGATAGATTTAATTGATTTTGATCTAAAAAAGTATACATATATAAATATATATGAAAATATATAATTATATTCCATGTAATGGACTATTCCAATATGTTTGAAACGGACAAAAACTAAATATATACATATAAATGTATATATATCAAATATATATAAATATATATATATTGCGCATGCGCAGTGTACAATACGTGTGAAACAATTGTAAATAGTAAAGTTATTTAAGTGGAATATATGTTACGAAAATGGTATTAATCGTGTGCGTAGAACGATCATGACCTATTGAAAAAGCGACCTAATTAAGAGCCTGAAATATTTTATTTATTGTATTTTCATGTACTTTTTATAAGTAGCTGATTATCATTCATTTAGTATAAATATTTAAGATGTTCTCCATCAATGTCTTCGTTTTTTTTTTAAGTTGTAAGTTAGAAATGAGGATGTTTGACCTCATTTGGGTTTTATACTTGAATAAGTTGTCGACACTGCGTTGATGGGAAAATAACTTGGTATAAAATAATATATGTCAAAGTCATATCCACGAGATTGATCGTGATGAATCTAAAAAGGGGCAAAACAGATTGCATTCGGGAAAGGGATATCGAGGCGAGGACTGCTGATCCATCACAAAACCTAGTGCGAATTGTGAGGTCGAATATCACCGCAATCGTGGACAAGTGCGAAATAGCTTTGGAAATTGTAGAAATGTTTTTTAATAATGATTTTTTGATTTTTGATATTTTGTTTTTTGTTTTTTATTTTTTTTCAATTTTAAACAAATGAAATGCAAATTTTATTTTTAAATGAAATTTAAAAAAGTGAATAAAAATAATCATTGATTTTTTAAATTTTATTAAATTAAATTAAATTTTTTATTTTAATGAATAAAAAGAAAATTTAAATAACAAATTATTTACATTTTTGAAAATGTAATTAAGAAAAAGAGAAAAGTGATAGTTCGTCATTGTTTTTCTCGTTTAATTTAAAATTTCAATTTCAATTTTAAATAATTAAGCAATTAAATTAAATTTTAAATTTTCGAAAATAAAATTAAAAAAATTAAGAAAAATAAATATCTCTTATCACTTTTTAAGTTTCAATTTCAAGAAAAAGAGAAAAATGAAAATTCGTCATTTTTTTTCTCATTTAATTAAACATTTTAATTTTAATTTTAAATACTGACAAAATAAAATTTGAATTATTAATCGTCATTTTGTCTTTTTAAATTTTTGAAAATCAAATTCAGGAACAAAGAAAAATGGAAGTTCATCATTATTTTTTCTTATTCAATTTAGAATTTAAATTTTAAGTAATTAAAAAATTAAATTAAATTTCAAATTTTCGAAAATAAAATAAAAAAAAATTAAGAAAAATAATATCTCTTATCACTTTTTAAGTTTCAATTTCAAGAAAAAGAGAAACATGAAAGTTCATCATTGTTTTTCTCATTTAATTTAAAATTTTAATTTAAATTTTAAATACTGACAAAATAAAATTTGAATTATTAATTGTCATTTTGTCTTTTTAAATTTTTGAAAATCAAATTCAGGGACAAAGAAAAATGGAAGTTCATCATTATTTTTTCTTATTCAATTTAAAATTTAAATTTTAAGTTATTAAAAAATTGAATTAAATTTCAAATTTTCGAAAATAAAATTTAAAAAATTAAGAAAAATATCTATTATCACTTTTTAAGTTTCAAATTAAAATTAAAAAAAAAATAAAAACTTCCTAAAATCTAATTTAATTTACAAAAAAATTAAATTAAATTTCAAATTTTCGAAAATAAAATAAAAAAAATTAAGAAAAATATCTATTATCACTTTTTAAGTTTCAATTTAAAATTTAAAAAAAATAAAAACTTCCTAAAATCTAATTTTTCTTAGACTTAGAAAAGTTTGTCTTAGACTGTAAACTTGAAAAAGCGTTTATGTGTACAAAAGCGGCACTTTCTAAATTCATTAAACTCGCGATGTAAATGACATAACGACCTCTTATGAATAACGCAAAACATAATTTATCATTGTGAAGTATACATATCCCGCATTTTTTAAATTATTACAACAACAAAAATAAGCAAATAACTACCAAAAACGAAATTTACGAAATTTCAATTGCAGTCAGTTTTTGTGCAAAAATTGCGTCATATCGCCTACATATCGTGCAATGCAATGCACCTTGTAAGAATATAACAAATCATTTGTAATGAACATATTTTTACCGAAAATTTATATTTTATTTATAATTATATATACACATTTTGAACAATCTTCTCACAACGATTGTTGCGCGTTTGAAATGATTTATATTTCTTCCGAAAAATCCTTTTTGATATACAAATTTCCTTTTTTTAGATAAAATTAAAAAAACAATTAAATTATATATAAAAATTTACAAAATCGAATTATTTATATATACAAATCTGTTAATATTCTATAATTATATATAATTCATTATAACGAAAACACGAAAAAGCTCTCAATATGCGAAAAGTCAGACCCTCGGAGATAATTGTTTTTGTTTTTCAAAAATAATGTTAAGCAAAATTTGATTTTGCTATTAACTTAACAAGTTTTTCATTTTATCCAAATTGACAATAATCTCCGAGCTTGATTTTAAAAAGCGAACCCAAAATGGACACAATTTTCCAACTGCCAATTAGGCTAATTTTTATATCGAATTCGCCACTCAAATTTTATAGAAAAAAAATGAAAAATTGCGTTTATCGATTTTTATTTAAAAAAAAAAAACATTTGTAATTCAAACTTTCTTCCCGATTTTGAATGTTAACATTGCAAATATTCTATAATTAATGTTTTTACTTTAATACAGTCGAACTGTTATAATTTATGATTGATATTATATATGATTCATATATAAATATATATTTATATATATATTTATATATATATAAATAAATATATATGTATATATATATACAAATAACGGTATGCGCGTTGTAAAGTGACTGTATATAAAATATAAATTATGCTATTATAATATAAAATTTCGTGTTCTGTCATTTTATTTCCCGACGTCCCATTTTTCAATTAAACAACGCATATATGTAAAAATCTCATTTATTTCGTATTTATCTATATATCACATTCTTACGAAAATTTGCCTTACGTAATAATTCAAAAAATAATATTCATATACAACTAATCTACACAGACTTTTGCAACAAATATTGTCTCCAAGTCATTTGCACATAGATCATCGCAGTATTTACAAATATCCATATATCATTTATGTTCTGTATATATATATATATATATTTATATCTATATATATATATTTTTATATATATATAACGAGCTCATTCATGCGCACATTCATTCACACACGCGTACAGTTCTTTCGAAATGTTAATTAACTTTTAGGAGTGTCTGCTGTTATTTCGGCTAATCGCTGTCGGAAAAGCTCTCGGATTTCTTTGATTGGTTTGATCAGAAAAATTGGCACATCGTCATCCCTCCTCTATAAAAGATACAATTATTTAAATAATTTATCTTTTTTTATTGAATTTTTTTGATAAATTTAATAAATTTAAATTAAATTTTTTTATCAAAATTTAATAAATTTAAATTAAATTTTTTTATCAAAATTTAAAATTAACATCTTTTTAATACAAATTAAAAGTTTTATTTTTTAATACGAATTCGAAATTTTAATTTTTTTAATACAAATTCAAAATTAAAATTTGTTGAACAAAAATTTAAAATTGAAAATTTTTTAATACAAATTTAAAATTTAATATTTATTGATACAAATTGAACATTGAAATTTTGTTAATGAAAATTGAAAAAAATTAAATTTTAATTTTTTAAATTTTATTACAAATACAAAATTTTAATTTTTTAAATAAAAATTTAAATAAAAAAAAGATGTTAACTTTAAATTTTTTTATCAAAATTTAAAGTTAAACTTTTTTAACAAAATTTAAAGTTAACATCTTTTTAATACAAATTTAAAATTTTAATTTTTAATACGAATTCAACATTTTAATTTTTTTAATACAAATTCAAAATTAAAATTTGTTGAACAAAAATTTAAAATTGAAAATTTTTTAATACAAATTTAAAATTTAACATTTATTGATACAAATTAATAATTGAAATTTTGTTAATGAAAATTGAAAATGTTTGAATAAAAATTTTAAATTGAAATTTTTTACATTTAACCGAATTTAATACAATTTTTAGAAAATTCTTTTTTACTTACTTGAAAAAGAACTTCCCCTTCGAAATCCACGACTTTTTGTTTACGAGCTCTCAATAGCAATCCCACGCATTTGTCACTGATATGTACATAAATGTTAAACAAATCGCCAAATCTGATCCCCATGATATCTGGCTGGTCCCGACATGGGGTGCCATTCTGATGGATTATTTCGCAAAGTTCCAACATTTCTTTAAAGATATGTGCATTTGCCTTTCGCCCCCGAATGTCTGATAAGGAACCTGCTGCTGGTCTATAAAATTTTTGTATTTTTTAAATTAAATTTACAAAATGGAAATTAAAAAATTTGAATTTTCAAATGATTTTTACATTTTTAAAATGGGTTTTTAATTTTGAACATTGGTTTTTATTATTTAAAAAATGGGTTTTTAATTTTGGAAATGGTTTTTTTAAATTAAAAAATGACTTTTAAAATTTAAAAATGATTTTTATATTTTTAAAATTGGTTTTTAAATTAAAAAAAAAAATTTTTTATTTTACAAATATGTTTTTAATTTTTTAAATGAGACTTTAAATTTGGAGATGGCTTTTTTTAATAAAAAAAAATTAAATTTTAAAATTTCAAAATGGTTTTTGAAATGTATAAAATAATGTTTACATTTCAGAAATTTACTTTGAAATCGGTTTTTACATTTTGAAAATGCATTTTTTTTAAATTTTAAAAAAGGGTTGGCAATTTTGAAAATTGTTCTTAGATTTTAAAAACATCACAACATTTTAAAAATATTATTTTTAAATTTTAATTTGATTTTTAAATATTAAAAATACTTAATTATTTAATTTAATTCAATTACTTAACTTCCAAAAATGGTTTTTAAATTATAAAAATGACTTTTTAATTGTGAAAATAGCTTTTTAATTTGAAACAAAATGTTATTTCTCTAAAAAATTACCTTCCATATTCTTCCTTTGAAAATACTGGTCTTTCGAGATTCAAACCCGACGTGAATGGGTTTTTCTTCTGACTATCCATATGTTGCGAAGCTTTTTGGTTGAACTTTGCAACTTTATCGCCCAAAGACTCCTGCGAATGTGCAATAAAATTCAATTAAAAATAATTAATTATTTTTCATTAATTAACTAATTAATTAATTTATTGAATTTCTAAAGAATAGATTTATTGTTCGAAAAATGGAACACTTTTGCGTTAAAAATAAATTATCTTCAACATTTATTATCAATTAATTATCAACGTCTCTGCTATATATATTGGCTTTTTCCAACGCTATAATTATATCACATCGCAACTATTTCATACGACAATTTCTCATACTATTTTTAGTTCTCTGCAAATTGCATTATATTCTTATTATAATTCTAATCATTTTATTATTTTTTTTTAATTCAAATTCAATAATAATAAAAATAAAATTTTTATTTTATTTAAATTTTATTTCATTTTAATTAAATTTTTATTTAAAAAATATATTCGACCTTTTTTATTTTTAATAAATTAATAAGATAACAATTTTTATTTTATTTTTTTATCAATTTTATTTTTATTAATTTTTTTTTATTTTTTATTAAAGTTTTTTTATTTTTAATAAATTAATGAACATTTTTATGTGATTTTTTTATTGTTTTTTTAATATTATTTTACTTATTTATTGATTTATTTATAATAATATACTTTTTATTTATTTTTCTAAATATTTTATTATTTATTTATTATCATTATTATCTGAATCTTGCATTTCAAAATTATCTATAAATAATCGCAAAATAAAATACGACTTATCACACGATTGCGCAATGTTTGTGTAATATTGAAAGCTGTGCAAAAAGTATTCACAAAATTGTCGACTTTATTGCATTAAGTAAATCGCATAAAAATGTACGGAAATGCAGTTAATAATATAGGTATTATTGATGAAGTAACCAGTCCTCGACTAAAAGGTTTCTAATCCAAAACTATATACAGCAATTCGTTTTTATTTAAAATTTTTTTTAATTCAGTTACTATAAATATATAATCATATTCCATCGAATGTAGTTTAATTAAGATAATTAAATGCAAATTATTAGCCGAGTAATTTTGCAACGTTATATTTGATTGAATGAAAAAGTTAATTAAAATTAGAATATTACACGCGGATCATTAATTTATTACATCGTATTTAATTACATCAGCTTATGAGTATATATATATATATATATATGTATATGTATATATATATATATATATATATATATATATACCCAAGCCGTGGAATGTCATTTTTCAAACAGCTATGGATTCTTGATCGTCATCCAATTCTGAGCTTTAAAAGTTCGTTGAATGGCACGCTGACAAATTTGAATGTCTAATACCCATTTTACTATTAAAATTACATTTGTTTTAAAAAACAAGAAAAGTTCATAAACTGCAAGCTTACTTGACTCGTTAAATTCAAAGATGAATTTAATGAGCAAAATGACATTTTTTAGGACACATTTTATGAGATAATTAAATGTTTGAGGAATAGAAAAACAGCTGATATTAATAACTGTTAAATTATAATTATATAAATGACATTTAAATATAATATAAAGTTTATTGCCAATTTTCTTGAAATATTTTCCACTTTTTTTTTCGTTGAAGTGTAAAAAATATGTGTTATTTTGAAATGATTGATGATCGTTCATTTTTTATAGTGAGGTTTTGGTAAATAAATTTTGTTATATTTACCTACATTTATTTTTATAACATTCCTTAAGCAGACTAAAACATGATATTAAAAATTGGAAATGTAAATTTTTAGATGTAAATTGTGTTATATTAAAAGTATAATAAATAATATATTTTTTAATATAAAATGTAATATAAAAATATATAAGTAATTGAAAAACCGAAATATAAAATAAATATGGGTGTGCAATGTGAAAATATAAATAGATTCCGAACTTAAAAAAATAAAGAAAATTCAAAAAAGTTTCAAAATAAATGAAAGAACCATTCATTATTAATCCTAAAAATACAATTTTGAGGCGCATTGTCACGGGGTAAGTGTGCAAAATAAAAACAAAATATATTTTAAACATAAAAAAGTTCTTAAATTAATTGAAAGTATCACAAAATGAATAAAATAACTATTAAATGATCTAAAAAAAACTTTTCGGGGCAAAACTGTGACCGGGGCAAGTGTGCAATATTAAAAAAAAATAAAATTTAAAATTAAAAAATTCAAATAAAATATGTCAAAACAAAAAAAGCAGCTTTTAAACGAAATGAACTACTATTAAATAATCCAAAAAACACATTTTGGGGCAAATAGTGACCGGGGCAAGTGTACAATATAAAAACAAAATACATTTTAAACATAAAAAAGTTTTTAAATTAATCAAAAAATATCTCAAAATGAATAAAACAACCATTAAGTGATTCAGAAAATACACTTTTGGGGCGAATAGCGACCGAGGCAAGTGTGCAATATTAAAAAAAAATATTTTGATCATAAAGAACTGAAAAAAATATGTCAAAATGAATAAAACAATTATTAAAGAAAAACCAACAACTATGAAATAATCCAAAAAACACATTTTGGGGCAAACTGTGACCGGGGCAACTGTGCACTTTTACTAAAAAGTCGCATCACATCACGAATTGTACAGTAAAATCGCAAAATAAACGTCACTTTTGACTACAAAAAATTGTTTGTAGTCACTGTTTTATCCGGTCTCACTTCACCCCACCCCCCCCCCAGTTTCACCCCCTCGTTTGAGTAATTATTTTCCAGAGTCCTCACCATCATTACTGCTGACATTATGCGAAGCGTAAAACGTGGACGAGTTTCACGACGAGCGATATATAAAAATAAAGCGTAAATAAACAAATAATACTGCCACGGCTGAGGAATACGAAACGAAAGCACGTCGCACGGACGAATGCTTTGTGCTTTTTGTTGGAGCGCGAGCTTCGACGCGTGACTCGTGAATGCGTCGTCGTTTTACGCTGACGCTTTTTATAAGAAAGCTTCGCAACGTCAAAAAGCCCGCGCTTCGAAATATTTTGCCATGCACCGACAACTTCTTGCGAGCCAATTTTCCAAATTTTGAACCTTTGCCAAAATTCAAAGTCCGGAAATTGTTCTTCATTCGTTGACAACGTTTTTTAACTTAGGCTTAATTTTTTACAATCCCCCCCCCTTTTTTTGAAAAAAAATTTTTTTTGGTTTTATGAAATAATTTTGGCATTTTGGCATTTTAGGTATTTGAATTGATTTCAATATTAGTTTGCGTTCCCGCGGTATTCCGAAATCGGAGTCGAGAGGAAGTGGTTTGGATTTTTGTTTTCCGAATTCAAACTTGGGGGTATAATTAAATTTGTTATGTAACGATGGAAGTTTATATACGGCGCGCAATTTTGCGTGTGCAACTTTTTATTTATTGTTTCAAACATATATTATTCTTATACTGTACTATCAATATTTATTTTATATATTGAAATGCTGTCGGAAAAGTGAAATACACTTTAAGGCGATCAATAAATTTTCGCTTATTTTAAATCAATGATCCAGAATGTTTCAAGCACTTTCGCGGTAATTTAATTTAAAAGTGGGATTAACAAGAAGGTTGATAATTTTTTTTTATTATTAAGTTATCTTTTTGTTGATAATAAGGCACTTTAAGAGATAATGAAATTAATACTTTTTTTATTTTTTAGTTAAAAATGAAAATTTATTTATTTTTTTTTTTTTAGTTAATAGTTTAGTTTTGTTGGTTTTTTAATTTTGAAAAAATGACATTAAAAAATAATATTTTAAATTTTTAACTAAAATTTAAATTCTGATATTTTAAATACAAAATTAAATTTTATTATTTTTCAGTTTTTTTAACTAGAAAATAAATTTTTTTTATTTTCTTATTTACTAGTTTTTGAAATAAAAATTAACATTCTAGTTTTTTCACAAAATTAAAATTTTTTATTTTTCATCTTTTCTGTTTTTAATTAATTAAAATCTAATAAAATAAAATAAAATTTTATTTTATTATAAAACAGATTTTTAATAGAATACAGAATTACAAAATAAATTTCTAAAAAAAAATATTTTTTCACACAAAAAATTAATTTTATTTTGAAATTAAAAAATTAAATTATTATTTTTTAAATTTAATTTTGAAATTAAAAAATTAAATTTTATTTTTTAAATTTAAATTTTAGTTTTTTAACAACAAATTTACATTTTCTATTTTTCAGTTCTTTAACAAAAAATGAAATATCCCATTTTTCATTTCTTTTAAATTAAAAATTAAATTTTAATTTTTTAAATTTTATTTTAAATTCGAAATTTTTCAAGTTTTATTAATAAAATAATGAATTTCATTAGTTGAAAAACTACTGCTAAACTAATGCTAAATAAAACTAATAATAAATAAATAAGTTCGCACTAATTGATTCGTTTGTATAAACAAAAGTTGAAATGTTCTGTTGATTTCAAAAATAACTTTATTTCCACCGAAAATTCAATCCATCATATTTAAATCTTTGATTCATCTTTGTTTTTTTCAGGAGTGGAACGACCTCGCGAAGGTGAGTCCCGTATCTGAAAATTCCACACACTACTGGCGCAGACGCATGAATTTCATGCGTCACATCAGTCCAATTAAAACATGATAAAAGCCATATTAGTATCCGGCTTATTATTAATATCCGGTTCATCATACGAAATTTATTTCGACAACATTAATACCATCTAATAAAGACATCCGAATATCATAACATGCTAATAATCCCAAAAATAAATGCCGGATATTTTCTTTATTTTGTTAAATAACTTTTGTTTTTTAAATTAATTTTTTTAAAATATTTTTTACTTTTCAAAATTTTTTTTTATTGAATTATTTTTTTTAATTACAAAAAAA
>JABFPJ010004725.1:0-13278 GCA_022817425.1 Gryon sp. ZL-2020 | reverse complement strand
CAAGTAAAAATAAGCGATTATGAATTTTATCTCTTTTATGTAAGAAAAGGAAGGAAAATAAGTTTAAACATTACCATATTATATAATTACAAAAGAAACCTAAACTTTGGTCTATAATAACTGCTATTAGCCTTTTTAATAAATATAAAATTTATTATGTACATTCCAAAACTTAAAATTAAAATCTTAAATATTACTATGTTATACAGTAACTTCATATGTAAACGTAGTGCAAAATTAATGTAAGTATTTATGGTTCAAATTAAAAAAAAATACTGCATTTTTAAATAGTATTGATTCATATAATATTTAAAAATGACCATAATAATACAGAGACAAATGCTACATTACGCGAAAAATGACTAAACTTTTCATTAAAAGTTATTGCTGCTTCTTCCATGAATTTTTCTTGACTATTCAATAATAATATTTTATTGAAAAATGTTTCGCGATATTATGCATTGGTCCCTGTACTACTGAAAGTTCGATTTTAACCATAAACATTTAGATTCATTCTGCGCTGCGTTTAAAATCATAATAATCAGTATATTCTGTTTTGCGATTTTACATAATAAATTTGCACATTTATTTTCTTTCCTACAATAGTATTATTTTTTCATATTAATAAATTTTATTAATTTTTATTTATTTCATTTTTAGGGATAGCATGAACACTTCCATTATGTAATCCTGAAGAGGTAAGTAGATTTTATTACTGCAATTGCATGTGTATGTATTTTAACATTTAAACTTTCAAATTTTGATATAAGCAATGAATTTTACAAAATTTCGAAACGAAAACATCCTTCTAATATAAATTGTAAAACTCTTATCTTCCCCATTGGTATAACAACAACATTATTCTCTTTTGATATATTCCCACCAATTTGGTTTTATTTAGATGTTCCTTAATCTCTACCCTCTATTTGATAATTTTCCTCGGATACAAAAAGGTAAAACTAATTGCAATAAAAATTCGCAAATATTAATTCAGCAATTCAGCATAAAAATTATTATCAATGCATTAATTTTGAAATCCTTTTTTACTATTTCTATTATTTATAAATCTGATAATTTGGGAAATAATCCTTATTTCCCAAATTCTCACATATAAAAAACCATATACTAAAAGAACCACACTGAATGTCATTACTATTAATTCAATTGCAAGAAATAGCTGCATAATTTTTTCTCTAAATTGCTGTACTCAATTTTTTCGTTAATGAAATTGGATCAAAATTGCGAAACGTCAAAGGTATTTAGTTGAGAAAAACTGTACATAGTACAGTTTTTCTCAACTAAATACTACACTACATAGTAGGTGGCACGTACATAGCGACGGTATAAAAATAATGATTCAAAAAAACATCGCGAAAAAGAATTGATCTCATTGTTATACAATAATCTACGAGGTGAAAGATACATTGTACTCGCACGATAACAGTGTTTGAGTTAACTGAGTGGTCAAGTCTTAATTACCACACGTTAGCATTGAATATTACAAGATCGACACATTCCGCGTAGAGCGATGCATACGAGTGTTTATACTGACATACACACATATATATACATCTATATACTCATACGTTCCCTCTCGCTTGATGTAACATTCGTAATAATACCTAATCTCTATTAGCCAGCGCCGCGGAAAAGAAAAAGAAATCACGACGGCAAACATCTGCATCGTAAACCATGCGTTACTTGACATGTCTCTTGCTAATAAGTCTTATCGATCATGCTTTATGGCGTATTATCATGCTAACGGGACAGTTAGAAACATTTAATATAATTATACCCGGGTGTTGTGGCTATTTAAACATCGCACAACAATGTCCTGTGAGCGATATGCTTTACTATCCGAGCAGTATATCGCGGCTTGATAAAATTATAAACAAAAATAAAAAAGGGAGTAGAGAAGACGAAGGAAAGAACAGAAAAAAAAGGTTTATGGCCGATCGAGAGAAACCTTTTGAAATCACCGAAGCTGTAAAGTTTCAGCGGATATTCCACTGATGTATAGTTTTATGAAAGGTTTTTGACTTAGTGACGTCATAAATTGTGTTCGTCACGTCAGTATATTACTTTTTATTTTATTGCTATCGCAACCCGTGTTTTTATTAGGATTTGTAAATGATTATAGTGTTTTTAGAATTATGATATCTTGAAATTTCAATGAATAACTTAATTTTTATATCGAACTTATTACAAAGTTACTCTTCGCATCATCATAAAAATATACGTCTTTTGGGTAACGAACAGTTTTGTCGAAAAAAAAAGATACTTTAGCTTTTACGTAATTTATCTTTCATTATTTAAAGATAAATTGAAATAGGTTAAATATTTTATGCGTATAAATAAAATATCATTATAGCAAGACATGCAAAAGTAACGAGTATAATCCAAGAGCTTAAAGAGAAATATAACTTAAATTATAACTTGTAAATATCTCATAAATTTAGCATTAATCTTCTTCGGTTTCTCGTTGGAGCATTTTTGCGTTTGAAAAATGTACTTTATTTTTGTTTTTTTCCCCACTTTTTCATCAACTTTCGTCAAAAAGTTTTAATGTAATAAACAGCTTGCGTAAAAAGTTTATAGACTGTAGAAAAAAAGACACCTTTCTAAATGTGCAAAGACAGTAAACTTTTGACTAATCTCTAGAAACCGAAGTGCGTTGCGAAATAATCTTGAACATTGTAACGTAATAGCTCATAATAAAATGTTAATCATGTTCATTTGTAAAATATGAAATATCCTTCTAATTCGCAATGCTTTTCACTCGATTATTCTATTCGAATTAAATTGATGTCCAATTCAAGAATAAACATAAGTAAAATCGAATTTTATGAAGTGTCCGTTCAATAATTGGGTTCGATATTTTCTGCGTATACGATCAATTATCGCCCGAACGATTTCCTAAATCGCTTTCTAATTAAGTATTTTATGATCATTAAATATACCGACATCTCAAATCTACGCCGATAAAGGTCGATACCATAAAATATCATATTTCCCATGTCCGATGATGTGAACTTTGTTGACGTTCACATAATGAAAGTCAGATACCTGTTTGATGTTGGTAGCTAGGCTAGACGGTTTTTTAATATCGAACACGTGACTACAAAGCACCGACTTTAGTGGTAAGGGAACGCTTGACAGAGTCATTAATATGCGTATAAGGTTATTGCAATCGATGTGACAGTACGATCAAATTATGTATTTAATTATATAAACGACGGTTAATTGGACTGATGTTTTATGTCCGGACAAGATTTTTATCGCAATACAATTTAAAATTAGGTACACGATCATTGAAAAAATGTTTTTGAGGCCATTCGCGGTATTATCGTCAAATTAATCACAACCATAACAAAAATTTCTGACATTTCTTTTCTTCATTAATCTCTTTGAATAATATTTATTGAAATCAAATTGCTGCAAGTGAATTTCATTTATCTCTACAAGATTCAACTTTTATAAAGAGAAAAAGTTCTTGTCTCCAAAAAATATTAAAATATATTCCGTAATTAAGTTATATTAAATTCCTGCTATCTTTTTTTCAACGGCAAAATAGACGAATTTTTTCTCTTGTAAGCAAAAGAACTTATTCATTAAACTGTTCAGGGATGAAAGTACATTTTCTTTCTTGGGAGAAAAATGCTTACTTTCATTTCACGCAAATAACATTCCACTGTCTGCTTGTCTAAAATTAACTTCTCTTTTTATTCTCAGTGTTCTGTTATTTAATTTATAAACCAATTATCTGTCGATATATATACATAATTTCTAGTACAGACTAATGGTAGTCTACAGAATAATAGTAAGTACTATGTATGAACTTACAGTAATTTTATGATATTTTCTGCATGTACGGAAGAATAAAACAAGTTTAAACACTTTTAAAGTTGAAACGTAGTTCACTTGTCATTATTCTTTATATCAATGAGTCATATATATATATATATATATATATGTATGTATGTATATGTTACGTGTGTGGTGAAATTTAGGCGATCACGTGCACACATTGTACGTGCCGTAAACACCATGAGACTTTTTATTAACTCGATGATAACAGTGTCTCGAAACATCCTCATTAATTAAGATCGTTAAACTTTTTAACGTTTTAAGACACAAACTTCGAGATAGTTGTTTTGTCATTACAAATTTTGCGACTGAATTTTTACTTGTAACTATTTTACTTCTCTAACAAAATTATTGTCTGCTACTTTTGTAATTGTTACATTTAAACTTTTATAATTATTGCAATTTATAATTATAACCTACTTTAGCAAAGAAACAAATAAAAATTACAATGATAAGCAAATTATGAATGAAAAATAAAACAAGAATGTAATTGTTTTAGATGATAATATTGCAAATTTTATTTCTGCAACTACGCGTGTATTTATAATTTTATCTTCGTATTCAACTCCACTGAATCGTGTATACATTCCAATCATTGGTCTAATTAATTCTGAGAATCGTTAATCCAAATGATAAATGATCAATGTTATCTCAACTTCTCATATTGCGCTATACAAATTGTGTTATGAACTACTTCATAAACCGAGACATTCGCTTAGAATAAATTTTATTATTTAATTCAGAGAGATTAATTATTGTACGATAGCACACAAACAAATCAATTATTTCATTTTTATTCATTCAAAGTGATCAGTCTTTGATAGTATTATTCTTATTCTATACTATTTTTTATTTCATTCATATCGAGCTCTTTTTGTTTTCTCTCTTTTCAATATAGCTTTAAAAGTATTTTATGAGTAAACTGCTTTGTACATTTTAACGAATCAATAATTAAATACTTTTTGGAGACAAGCTTTTTTTATCTTAAAAAATGCAAGAAATGGAAACAGATAAAAGTGTTTCATTTGTTTTTAAGCTTCAGGTATTGCGAGTCCGCTTTTAACGTATAAATGCATAAGTCTATGTACGAATAAAAACTAATAGTATTTATAAATTTATGCAATAAAAGATACGAGATGCGTTGCATTTGTAAAATAATTATTGTGTGGTAGGTGTACTTTTTATGTATGTCTTATTATCAAATGCATAGAAAGATTTCTAATTAAACAAAAATTAATTCAAAACTACACAAAATAAATTATATACAAGTTAAATTAAAATAATGAATTCATGTTTTGATACCTTTTCGACACGATTTATTATTCTTTTTACTCCTGTAATATAACATTGTAGGATATTTTATTACATGAAAATAAAAACTACATAAATTTTAATTAGTTTGCTCTTTCGGCGTGTATAAATAATTGAACGTAAAATTATTCGCTAAAGTGTACAGAATTAAACAAACTGCAAATTATTCAGATGATTTACAATGTTAATGTAAATGATTTCGACTGAGCTTGTTTTAGAATGATGAAAAACTATTTTTCAAGCATGCCAGAAATAAATTTAAATATAATTCAATACTTCTACACTGCATGTCAATGCCCGAGAAAAAGTTTCCAACCCTAACTTGTCATGACTCTATTAACACGCTTTTTATACGGCAATATAAAATTATGTACAATAAAAATAGTATATAAATGTGTAGCAGCTTAATTAATGTAAAAATACATTCACCTGTATATATTTTAATAAGACAATAAATTAATTTATACTTTGTTAAGTTAAAATTAAGTGAATTTAGTTCACTTAAAGTAAAGAAAAGAAAATCAGAAATTATATTTTGGATTTGTTGAATATTTATTTAATAAATATAGACGATACAATAAAAGGCGAATCCGTAGATATAAGGCCAAATTCGCAACATACATTTTTATATAAATATTATCCAGTATGACAGCGTGTAATCTTGTATATAAAAGCAAAGTAGGAGAAAAAGCCATAGATACATAACATTTCTACATTTTTATACAGAAACAATCGACAGGAGTTAAATGAAGGCATAAGATATACATTGAAACGATCCCTTTTCACGAAAATGGTACATTCAACGATAGCGTAATGTTCGTCGATCGACTACATTTAATTGATTTGTGTTAAAACAACAACATTCTAAGGCAACGTATTAGCATTTCAAGTAACTTGGGTGCGCGCCCTTTAGGATTAGCGGAACGATAAGAGCGAGATAGCATCGAAACTCTCAATATGGAAAGGTCTTTAACATCGGCTTATATTGTGCTTTGTAGGCATTTACCATAGCAGCAATTTATGGACAACACAACTAAACTAGGAAGCCGTTTAAATCAGAACTGAAAGGGCTAAAGGTTAAAGGGATTTTCCAATGTATCAACGTGTGAATACTTTCGATGTAACGTTGCACAAATAAGTTACTGCGTGTATATAGGAAGCCTTTTCGTGTCCTGAAGTATCAAATTTAGAGAAAGCTATAGCTCTCTCTAAATATAGTCAGTGAACATCAATGAACAATTATTTATTCCCTTAAATTTGCCTTTTTATTTCAAACAAAAAATAATATTTTTTTCTATATTAGCCTTTTAATATGCTTATTAAACACTTACATGACATAAAATGAAATTTATTGAATAAATAATGTTCATGAAGTTTGTAATATTTTGCGCACTATTAAAATGATACAAAAATTGCATTCAATTCTCAGAGCTGATATTGTTTTGATATTAAATGTTAAATAGTTTTATTTTGAGGATTTACAAAGATTAATTTAAGTTAGTCGTCAATTTGATTAAACCTAAGAGATTGTTTGCATAAAGCTGTTTGTGAAGTTAATTCAACTTCACTAACAAGGTTGAATTTATGAAATAAATAACCCGATTGAATCGACACGCGAATTTGAATATGTGCTATTCCAAAATTCGGCTGATTCAGCTGAGTTTCACTTGACTAAACCGCCCTTCTTTTTCCTAAACCAAGTGTCTGTGATGTAGGTTATAAAAACGTTGTTCATAAATCAGTAAAGTTTGAAATGAATTTTGAAATGTGACCATGAAGTTTTATTATGGAAATGTTATAGATTTATATGAATTTATATGGTTCCATATAACTTGTACATGGACGTAAATTTTAATAGGCTTGCTAATATAGTCGAGCTGTATTATTGGATGAGGCGTAGTCTTATACATTTATAAACAGTAACCTGATTCTGCAGTTATCTCTATACTAAATGCATGTATTCTCATCCGCATACCTAATTATAATAAGATTAAACGATTAGCGTTTCAAACTAATTACACGTAACTAATGATAAAGTGAACAACTTTTTTGCACTCGATTTAGCTTTTATGTAGTGGAAACAGAAATAAAAAAAATACGTACAGGTTGTAGTCATTTTCTAATGTAAGTAAAAGAGGAGCATCTTTTTTATATACCTAATCAATAGGAACCAAAAACTTTTGAAACCAAGTGTGGATAGCTCATTTTTAGGGACTTTTTAAAAATTCCTTTTTTTATTTTAAGTGTCGTTTCATGAATAAATTATGGCGGTATAAATATGAAAAATATTATTTTTAAAATTAATAAAGTTTTCTCATACTCTTTAACGAGTTCGCGAAATTTCAAATTTAAGTGACCATAAAACATACATCATTATAAAAATGCGTTGCTTTCATATAATTATTTTAACTGTACAAACGAAAAATTAGCATAGTTTTTTCAATTTCCAGAATAGATAGTAAAGTTATTATGATTTAAATCTTGATTGTACACATTTGTAAGTAATTACTCATTATATGAGAATTCAATAATGTTTTCATCTAAAATTGTTAATGAGCTTCGAATAAATAAGCCGAGTTATTTGCGTTATTTATTGCACGTTTGTTTTCGCTTATCATCTTATTATTTATGCTACATTTTTTTCGTATTATGAAATAAAGAATTGAAAACATATTTATTATAGACAAATATAATATATTGTATAGTTTATAAATTATTTCCAATACTTCTAATGTTAAAACATTTATCTAACATCAAAATCCATATACATTTTTTAACAAACAAAAGTATCGAAACCAAATGATTGAATTTACAATCTAAAACTCCTTTGGACAATCTGATCGAAGTTTATAAGCTGAATATAGCTATATGCATGATCAGTTACAGATATAACTACCACATCATGAGTAGATCTGACTAATCTGATAACCTGATCAGCTCCCATTAAAACCGCGATATTTATTTACTTGGATTATTTGTATACTGTTTCGTGAATACTTCTAATGACAGTTCTAGCCTTTGATACACATCTAATCAGTTTGATAAGGTTACTTGAGTTGAAAATATCTCGTAATTTCTTGAATTAATCTGATCAAAGTTTAATTTAAAGAAAAAATAGTATAATATATGTTATTATTATCTCTTGGATTTTGAATAAACATTTTTTGAAACAATTTCAGTATGAGAATTTAGAATGAAATAGTTAAGAAAAAAGGGATATTTTGATCATGTCAATTGAATATTTAAAAGATTTTACAAGTCGATATAATATAAATAATATTTTTTCATCTTACTTAACAATGTTTTTTATCTTTATTCAAGTATATAATCCGCTTTACTATAAATTAACTTACGAATATCTTAAAATATAAATACAAAAAGTGTTAAAAATAGCGTAATAATTAAATAAATCTATATACTTTTTTTAACTGAAATGTTATTATAAAAATTGAAAGATTAATTTAAATATAATAAATTTTATCCAATAAAAAAATTGTATAAACTTATTTAGTCAATAACAGAGCCTTATTATCATATAAATAAAAGTTGAAGTTCAAAAGTTTTTACAATCATATTATAAGTAAATGACTCATTATCTTGAGCATGCACAATTCGTTTCATGCTACATAACATTAAATTATTTGTATGAATCATTTTATCATATCCAATTCTCCATATCCCACCACGTCCGACGACACTTAACAAGTGTCTAAAATGCAAAAAAAAATATACATCATTTTCGTGTATTCAAGAAATTTCATACCATACAAAGAATTTATAATTATGCAAAAATTCAGTTACATTGAGAATGGTCGTTAAAGAAAACGAAGAAGAAAAAAAAAGGAAGACTCTAAAGAAGTAGTATATGTACTCGTGTCAGAAAGTCCTAACTGTAAAGCCGGTCAAAGCTCGATCGCGTCACCTCTTTTCTCCAAGATTGATTAGCATATCATCATCATCATCATTTTCGCGCTTCCGTATGTTCCGTTGGAACATTTGTGCGCGAGTTGGGTCGATGGCGAGCCAATATTTATACAAAAACGGAGGCATACGCGCCACCGACGTAACGAACATTAAGCAAACTCAAACGGTTCGGGTTCGCCGATCGTGAAGTGAACTCGGATGAACCAGGCTTGGCACATCTCGCGGCGAACTGAGATGGACAAGACGGGTCGCGCGGAGCAAGACGTAATGGAAACGACAGAGAGTGCGAGTGAGACGCTCTTATACAGTGGATCGCGTGAGCGCAAGTGAGAGGTGAGATTTCGCGTGGGTGCGAGAGAGACAGTGCCCGGCGAAGGTGTGTGGGTGCGCGCGCGAGTGGAGTTAAGACGAGACCGAGCGAGGCGAGCGAGTGGCTGTCGGGTCGCTGCCGGGTCAATGTCGCCAGAGTAATTACCTCTGTCCCTCCTCGTGGCCCCGGCCGTCCTCTTTCTCTCGGCTCCCCTTTCTCTCTCTCTCTCTTTCTCTCTCTGTCTCTCCCTCTCTTACTCTCTCGATCAGCTCTCTTGTGCGACCCGTCGCCTCACGAGCCCAGACCTCGCTTTTAGCGTATCATTCCCCCTTTGTTGTTGTTCCTGCTCCACCGCGTTCGCCACACTTTTCCTTCGCCCATGTCAGGGACAATCCTATCACGGGCACACTTTTCCATACCGGCCTGAACGTAGTAGGTACCAACGATTGAAACGTTACTATATGCCTAACGGGACCGCCATTGGAATTATATTGAAAACTCGACTCGATGTTGTTAAGTATAAAGTAATGATATGGCAAAAGAGGGGGAGAACTCGTACGTATTTCTATCGCGAGCAATACAGGAAGTCTTCTTTCGAGTCCATTTTCATGTTTCTTTATTATCTGATTGTGCGCGAGAGACTACACTGATCCAACGATGCAATCAACAATCGCAAATTTTCTGCGCCTGGATTTTAGGTTGAATTGGATGCTTAAATGCATTTTATGGTTGAAATAATGAAGTGGAAGAGGAGAGAGGGAGAGGAAAGAGATAGGAATAAATGATTTTATGCATTGCAAATAATAAGAGAAGATTGATCGGAGAATTGGAAATTTTTCCAATACATTGTATTAGTATTACAGTAAGATTTGTGGTAAGGTAATTCTATTTCGTGAAAATTTATAAAACTCGTCAGTTACAACGTATCTAGCAGGATCAGAATGTACGAAAAAAAAACTGCGTTGAACAAATTATTTCCATTTTGTATAATTTATGATTAAAGCGTTGGAAAATTCATATAAATTGGGAAATGATGTTATAATTGATAATTATTTCTAGGTCATGGAATGAAGCAGTAAAGATAAAGAGTTGAACAGAATTTTGTGTAAAATTCTAGTAATATTGACTTTTAATTTAATTTTAAACCTTTAACTCTTGCAATTGAAAATAAAAACTTGAACTATTACACTTCATTAATTGCACAAAGTTGTCATCTGTGAATAAATGTTCAAAGTGAAATTAGTTAAAAAACACTGACTTGTATTTCTTTTGTAAAATGCTAATAAATTAATCGAAATTACGCAATACGTGAAAAAATGATTTTGATCAATCGCTGCAAAAGAGCAAAGTATAAACCACAGACAACTCACGTAATTTATTATCAATTTTTCGTATTTAAATGAACATTGTAAATCCGATATAAAGGATTATAAAATACGTGTAAAATATAATGCATTTGATTACAATGATTGTTCGTCCAATAAACTTATTTGTGTGATGATTATTAAGTAGACGAATGAAAATGTAATTTATCACAATGTAAAATTGCATTTCATATTTAATTTAACATAAGTTAAATGTAACATAAACTAGTATGAAATGCATGAATATAAACATACGCTTGGCGTATCAAATTAATACACGTTGTATCTGTAATAGCAATGCCACATAACTCCACCAGTTACATTGATATTAGTCGCACCATTTCAGAAATCTGCTTTTTTCTTAATTTAAATCAAACTCGCAAAGAAAATGAACCTCTAAATTCTTTAAACTTAATGTGCTTATTATTTCTGTTAGCTTTAACTTAACGATTTATGTTTATGTCAACATAAATAGTAAAATTTTCCAATTTCATTTCATTTCATTAAATCCTCTTGTACTTGTTTTCAGATAAAGTTCATTTTTTATAGCAAATAAATTACAGTTGTTTGATATTTTTTTTACAATTGCAACCACGAAAGAAGATAAAGGAAATAATTTCGGATCATACTTTTTAAGGTCGTACTCATTATAAGCTCATCGTGAAAAACTCATTATTAATATACATTTTTATAGTCTAATTTACATACTCTCGCAATTACAATTTTCTACTGCTATCGGAGAGTTGTGGCAAGGGGTTCGACTGTCGACGCATACGTGACATACCTAATGATATAAAAAGCCTCGTGAATATCAAACGCTACTCAGAAATTCATTTTCCACCGTTAATTTCATTTTTCCGCACTTGATGAAAAAAATTTGATTCCGACATATCGTACGAACTACAAAAAAGACAAAAAGTTGTCCATATGAAATCAATTGAATTCAGAAGAATAGACAAATGTTTCTATTTCATTTTACGATAATAAAAATGCCATGGAACATTCGTATATTTGAATATCACCGGTATATATCGTATCATAATGTACGCTGCAAAACCGTATATAAGTATATATGTATATAATATACATATGTAAATATATATATATATATATATATCCAATTTTCGTTATAAAATCAGTCGAAGCTCTCCGTAAGTTCAACGCCCCTTAGCGTGCGCCGAGTTCGTTTATACGATAAGACGAACGTTCAGATATAGATATATACTAATCTTTGCAAAATTCATATGCTTAAGGGTGCCAATCAAGTACCCTTTATCGTTACATGTCTATAATCACTTTATTTATTTTTCACTTCAATTGTTTCCAACAATTCATCAATAAAGTGATTAAAGACTTATTGAGTGGGTAAACTCTCTGTTTTCTTCTTTCTCACATGGTTTTAAAAGTATTATAAGAAAAAAAGTTGATCAATAAAAAATTATTAATTATTTACTGAATAAAGTACATCAATTATTTGCGAAAAATTCTGTAAAAGACAAATTTTAAAAGACATTTGAACCGATTATTAAAATACATTTTAATGAAATATAATTGTTGTGTTGATTAATTGAAATACAATTACACATGAGTTACACTTGTTTGCAAGTAAATAATTTATTTGTACAGTTTGGAAATAAATTAATTTATGTATACGAATGACGTGTTTATTTTCATGCTTGGGTATAAGGTTTTATTTATTAATGAGTTTTTGATATTGCAAATGAATATTCAGCAATACATCATTTTCTATTCATTCGATCATTTCTATTTAATTATATTTGTTTCACTTTTTTTTTACTTTTTCTTTTGCATTTTTTTAATATATATGTTTACAATATTTTTGATTATTATTATTACTAAAACTCCAGTAAACTGAAAGATATTGAGACAGATTTAATGTACTGTTACGGTAATCATGTTTCAGAAAAAAGACAGATTTCGTCTCAATAACAGACACACTTCAATGCGTTTAAAATTTAGAGTATCTTAACAATCTGCGTTTACCGATAAGAAAATTTTATTGTAATATATAAGTTTATAGAAGAATATTTGAATCTGCGCTTACAAATAAAAAATACCATTATAATAAATTTATTTAAAAAATAAAATTGTAAGCTGTATTTCTGGATAGAAATATTTTGATATGAATAATTTACAATGTGTTCACATTTATAAAATTGCGTCTGATTTGAAATCTTATTACATTCTTCAAACAAAAATGCAAATGTAATATACCATAAAGTCACTGATTTAAACTAAAAGTATAAATTTCCAAAATATACTTTCTTTTTAAATCTAAATTTGACCCTAATTTTGTTTCTCAGTTTTCTTCCTGTTATCAGCAAACATAATTTATTTTCACACTAGCCATCATCGTTATTGAGTTTCAAATTCATGCTCAAAGTAATCAACACTTTATCAATCGAAAACATACATTCCAAAAGCAAGTAAATCGCAAAATTAAGATCCTTCTTACTAAACAGCGCTTTAAAAACCGTCTTA
>JABFPJ010004724.1:0-13278 GCA_022817425.1 Gryon sp. ZL-2020 | reverse complement strand
ACAATAAATTACTGTTTAAACAGTAACTTGACCACAGAATTCCCATTAACATGAAAGTTCCTGTTAAAAACAGTAAAAATTTTCCTTTCATGCACAAAAATTCTTGAAAAAGTCAATAAAAATTTGTGTTTAGAAAGTAAATTTCCCAGTTTTTGACAGAATTTATGCGGTTAATGGGAATTCTGTGGTCAAGTTATTGTTTAAACAGTAATTTATTGTAAGTTATTTTTCTTAGTGTATACTTTTAAAAATAACTTCACTTATTCCATATTCGTCATATCGATATAAGCTTTGTGTTTAATAATATATATCGCAAAAATATTCTTGTTAAACAATAATAATTATTGTTTCGATTATTACAATGTCAGGGTCTTGTCAAAAAATTTATATACTGCCTTTGATTGCAACAACTTAGAAAGGATAAAATTACAAGAAAAATTTCCAGTTTCATATCTTCTTGCAACAGATGGCGTGCACATTGTCTATATTCATAATGAGTCGAAGAAAGATAAAAAATGTTTCTTTCTCTTTCTTCTTTTTCCATGGTCAATGAGATTTGGCGTATTCGGAAAAAAGAAGTTTTCATAATAAAAAAGGACAGACAATTTAACTTACATAAGCGTGTCCTTTTTTATTATGAAAACGTCTGATTTACCGAATACGCCAAATATAAGGAAAATGAGATGTATACAATCATGAAAAAAAATTCCAGGTTCAAAAATTTGCTACAGATGGCGTACGTATAAAATATATAAATAAATGAATGATGCTGATTAATTAATTTGATTAATTAAAAAGGAAAAGAACAAATGAAAATAAGGAAGATGAATAGTGTTTCGTTTTAAGGTTAGACATAATTATGTGTAAAAATGTTGATTAAGGGATTATATTAATAATAATTAACAAAACAATTTTATTGTCCTATACTCTCTAAATTCAAATAAGTGAATATTCACTTACAATAAGTCCAAAGTCGTCCACTTACGCCAAAAAGTGAAAATTTTCACTTATTTTAAGTGAAAAATACAATTAAATTTTCACTTTTTGCAATTAGTGGACGACTTTTGACTTATTCAGATTTAGAGAGTACAGTCAGTAATATAGAAAATTATTATCTATATTAATAAAAGCAATTATACATAAAAAAATACAAACATATTATTATTTGTATTATTTCCTCAACATTTTATCTATATTTAGAATTATATGCGATGTTCAATTATAATTATTTCTTATTGTGTGAATATAAATGACAATGTGGTAAAAAATATGATATATTTCCATCTTCATTTTCAGAATATATATATATAGAATACCGCCATCTCATTATTCATTAAAATAGATCATTTTATCGATTGATAATTAATGTACTACTCGTGTTTCAACTCTTGTCTTTGGTGCGTTAAGAAGTATGCATCCTGTATATCGTTTTCACTTTTTGCCGTTGTTGATTTAACAAAGGCATTTAACATAGGCAGATGATAGGGATAATAGGGGGGGGGGGTTATAGGGCGTCCATAGGGAGCCCATAGAGGGTCCATAGAAGTACCTCGGTTGAAACTAGAGATTCAGTCAGGACTCATCCACGGTCATAGGGAAGGGGAATTACGGGGTTTTGCCCAGGTGAAGCCAGGGTTTCAGCTAGTAAGAAATATAATTAATCTAATTTTTTCGCATTTTTGATGGAAAATGTTAATGATTGTAAATTGAACAATATAAATTATTGATCTTCCATTTAATAAGAAATACGTATTCAAAAATGTATACTTTTTTGATTTATAAATACCTAATTGGCTAAGCAAAATTAAAGTAACTGAATGTTTATATTCAAAGGCAAATGTTATTTTTTATTCTTTTTCTGTAGCAAATAGAAGTGTTATCATTATTGATAGAAATACATAAACTGCATAAAAAATGTATTAGTACAGATATATAGGGTGATTGGAAATAAACGACCAGTGGTAACAAGTTGTCCAGTAGTTCAGTAGTAGGTCTACCACTTACAGTGGTAAGGGTTTATGTTTATGATGTCAACTGAATTGAATAATGATATAAATTGTTCGTTTTGCTGGATTTTGAAGTTTCTTATTTTTGAACAATGTCGGTCGATAGACTTTTAGTTGTGAAGCATCAAGCGAGAGCTTAATTAGCAAGGCCTGAGGCAAGCTTTTCGTTTCGCACCAGACGTACTTTCGCCTTCCTAACGCCCATACCCTTAATTCGAATTTTCGTTAGCACACACCGTCCTGGCGCCAGCTGAATCGGCTTTCTTGTTCAAGAACTTTTAATTTCTATCTGGACCAGTTGTTTGCTTTACGTGAAATATCGGAATACTTCGCTCACATTTACAGCCTCGCCGTATTTCCTCATTTTTAATCACCAGAAATTGCATCTACGCAAAATTATTTAAAATATAATACACTTTCTTTAAAATATTATATAATAAAATTAATTATTTAATTCAACAGTTAAGCATTCATGAAGGATTAATTGAATTTTTAACGTCAGAAAAATGTTAATTCGACAAATTGATAAAATTCAATCAAAAGTAAATAATTGTCCATTGGGTAAGCAGTATTGATTTAATCTTGCATGAGAATTGCACGGAATTTTCAAATCTTGAGCGCTTTTAAAATTAAACCCGAGAAATGTTTACCGGAAAAGAAGCTTCGCGAAATTGGGTCATATATAACTAAAAGGCGATGAAAGTTGTCAATGACGAAAGAATGTTACAAGAAAAGTCTAACACTAAAGAACAAGGGATGAATCGGGCCGGAGGGGAGGGAGAGAAATAGAAACAGAAACGAAAATGCAGCCAAAATGGTGGTGGGTATATGTACGATACTGTCTGACGAGCCGCCATTTGTCTACGTGACAAATTGCTAGTCGCAATTAGTTAGCAGAGTTACAGTCAGGATGGCCCGCAACCAACGGTTCCATCCGTTGCAAAGTTCTGACTCGAAATTCCACCCATTCGATGCACAGTGAACTCTAGGAGGGTGAGACACAGAGACAGAGGGTGGATATGTACAAAAAAGTGTAGCCCCTAAAAAAAGGGAACAAGTGAACTAAAAAAGAAAATCCACAACTGCAGCGAATTTAATGCCGTTAACTTTTTGTTGACCGACTTGCGTAAATTGCATCAAATGTTACAAAAGTATTGATATTAAATTTAGCCGGATGCGTACAAAATGCATGTCTGACAGGTCGTGGGTTTTATCAGCCAAAAAAAATATGGTAATTGTGAAGGGTCGCGGATCATCAGACGATTTTTATGTCAAAAACAGTCATAGCAATGGACGATGAAATTTTACTTAAACATAATAGTAATAGATTTCTCTAGATGCTGAGAAAAAAATAATTTTAATATGAAAAAATAGTAATAGTTGTTGACAAATAAGTTTAACTTAAAATGTAAGTTTGAGTGTTAAACTATGCAAAATTATTTCATTTTCAATTTTCTCTGTTTAATTTATAAAATAAAATGATATTAAATAAATTTTCCATCAGAAATTATTTCATAAAAATACATTATATAAGATTAGATGCTTATAACACCATTTAATTCAACGTTAACGTTAGGTTTTTAAACATTTTTATGTTTAAAATTAATTACAATAAAGTTATATTATAGTAAAGTAGGGGTAAAGATAGGGGTAAAAACATTCAATGACAGAAAAAAATGTACATTGAAACTTTGTCTTACAACAAATATTTATACACCTATCCATGCATCTGCATGCATCTGATGTCTGTTCAATCACAAGAACAACTTCTGATTCAACAGACCCTAGCTCTTCTCGCTCGCTCGCCGTCATGCTCAGAACGAGGAGAAGAGACTACGCCTGTTTTTAAGATGTGTTTTGTGTCAATGCTTCATGTTGTCAGTAGAACGCGGAGTTTTTCTTTCCTTAATAATGATTGGAATTTGTAAGTTCTTATCTTATAATGAAGTACATAATCTGTGACTTATAAGATTTGAGAGAAAGTCACTTGAATGCATGTAGCTCAAGCGAATATCGTAGTCTAGTAAGCACAAAGTTGTTCCTGTTTTCTCTTGTGCAGAATCATGGAAATCTAGAATAAATACGTTCTATGAGTTATTCAAGGATTTCCTTTTGATATGCAGTAGAATTATAAGTCTAAATTTGGAAGATTTTTCAAAAACAATCCTACTAATATACACGTAAAGAAATAACTCATTAAAAATTACTATGTATCCGAGTAAACTTGTGATGGTAATGTCGTTTTCGTGATAATTGATAGATTTTGATTAAGATTTGCTTAATTTTGATGAATTTTTACTAAACTAATAGTAATTTTTACAAATATTTGATGAATTTTTACTAAGTATCATTGTAAATATTATGTGAAAGTAAATTTCACGCCTTGATAGTTTAAGTAACATAACAATTACAACGGCTTATTAAGAAACAGCGGCGCAGCTACCGAGTTCGAAACTCGGAGAAGGTTTTTTTTTATAATGTTAAAATTATAAAAAAACTACTAAGTCGAAATGTAAAATTTACTAAATGCATTTTCCATCACAAGTTTACTCGGATACATAGTAATTTTTAATGAGTTATTTCCTTACGTGTATAAATTTCAATCTATGTCTGTCTGTTTGTCTGTCTGTTTGTCTGTCTGTCTGTTTGTCAGTCTGTCTGTTTGTCTGTTTCTTTGTCTGTCTGTTTGTCGGTCTGTTTGTCTGTCTGTTTGTCGGTCTGTTTGTCTGTCTGTTTGTCTGTCTGTTTGTCTTCTGTTTATCTGTCTGTTTGTCTGTCTGTTTGTCTGTTACCTCATCAATCAAATTCTACTGGGCCGATTTACTTAAAATTTTAAGGGTATACAGTGTTAATACTGTAGATTGTCATGGGCTTATACATTTGCGATATATACATATTTAGAAAAAAAACAATTTTATTTTGTATTATTTTTTGTATTTTTGTATTATTTTTGTATTTTGTATATATTTTGTATTTTGTATTATTTGTATTATGTGTCATAGCTGCATTACTCCGAGGGGGGGGGAGTGTTATGGGGATGCCATTAGGAATTCATAGTCAGATCATAGGGGTAATAGGGGGGGGGGTTCATAGGGCGTTCATAGGGAGCCCATGGGGTGTCCATAGAAGTATCTCGGGTGAAACTAGGGATTTAGTCAGGACTCATCCACGGTCATAGGGAAGGTATTACAGAGTCTTGCCCAAGCGAAGCCGGGGCTTCAGCTAGTTTTTTTAAATCAATTTGGCTACTATGCTTCACCATGTAATTTAATATTAATGCCTTATACAAGGAATAAGTTTAAAAACATTTTTATAAAAGCCAGGTTAGTTCTAGCTTGTTTTATAATTGTTTCTTTTGTACTTTGCCTTTTTTAGGCTTAGAATATGACAGATGGATAATGACATTTGTTTGTTTACAATCATAATATTTTTCATTTAGGCGTTAAAGAAGTAACAAAATTATAATTCTAAGTATTTGTATACACAATATTTTTAATCACACCCGTTTAATATGTTTTATTACTCAGATAATTAATATAATGAGAAAAAATTTCTTGTTATATTTATTAACTGAACCTACAACAAATTATAACGGACAGTCCTCAGTCTGTAAAAGTGAGAAGGAAAATTTTGGTATATATAGAAATGTAAATATTAGTACAGTGTGCAACATTAATGCCTGGACTCTAATTCTTGCAATTATAAACATTTGTATTTTTAAAGGTATCTCTGTCCTTTATTTTCACATGCTATTACAAAAAGGATAGAGATACTGTGACAAGAGCAAATGTCAACATTTTAGAAAAGTGATCCAGGCATTAATGTTGCACACTGTACATACATTTACAATATGTTTTATTTGAATGATTAATAATTTATTTAAACGTTAGTGACGTTACGAAAAAAAAATTCATACGAATTGAAAAAAATAAATAAATACATGATCTGCATTTCAGTTCAAATCTAAATCGATATGATGCATAAAACATATATTTTAGTTACACAATTTTGGGTTTACGTTCATAATTACTTATCGAATATTTTAAATTAAAATTTCAGTTATTCTATTCGCTTAATTTAAGACGATCACTGTTTGTCATTTTGTACATTCTATATTTGGCTTGAGCTGTCATAAAGAAGTCTTCTGCCGACGTTAACAGTCCTCAACACTTTTGACAGTTTTTGCGCAAAATCTGCCACTGGCTTCACGCTCAATAAAAATCTTGAACATCCGGTTCGAAATGCATAATTGACTATTTCAAAAAGTTTTGTTTCGCATCGACTTTAGATCATACAGTTCTTTTGTGCAACGTGAAAGCGTATAAGTAGTGTTTCTCGAAACGTTTTAAGATATCCTTTTGGAACGGATCATTAAAAGCTGAGAAGCTCCATGTCTAAATTTTGAAATTACGGTAAAACAGTATTTAATAATGTATAATTTTTAAGAATTGATGAATATTTTTTGAATTATATTTTGTATATCTTTCAAAGTTTGCTGATCTATAATCAAACATTGGATAGTTCCTGCCAGAATGCGGACGTGTAGGTTCAGTGCAGTTGACGGATATAAGCACTTTGTGAAAAAAACGGTAAAGAAATTAAAAACGTAATTCTAATTTAATTTGGATACATTAAAAAAATTTCCAAATTAAAAACTTTTCTTTTTATTTTTTAGAAAAAGCGTGGTATGTTTAAAATCTCTAGTCTTTTCAGTTAATTATATTTTTACAATATTTTGTATTAGCAGATAAACAATTCAGTGTATAGCATTGCTTCTACACACTCTATACATTAATGAAAAACGTTACAATAAGAATCAAAACGTAAAATTTGAAAACTGATATTTAAAATGTAAAGTGTAAAATATGGAGTCTAATTCTCGCTAATATCGCGTTGCGCGATATCGCATATTTCATAGTTTATGGTTTACTTTCATAAAAAGTAAACGATCAGATGAAAGTAAACCATAATCTATTAAATGCGCGATAATACCGCGCGATGCGATATTAGCGCAGAATAGACCCCATGAACTCTAAGATGTGAGAAGTGCAATCGGGAAAATATATATATATAAAAAATATGCAAGATAAAGAAATGTAAAAGAATGCAGAAAGTAAAAATAACTCTTTTTAACCGTATTATTGGATAATGGACGTTGATGTCAGAAGTAATGGAAATGTCGCGAACTTTCTAGCAACGAAGTTGAATTTAAAATTTTGAAAAACGGTGTTTTGATTGGTTCATTCATGTTTGTAACGTCCATAGATGTTTCTAGAATTTACAAACGATCAATTTCTATATATAAAAGTGATCGAATATCCATCCACAAAATTGTGGATGGATATTCGATCCATAATTTTGAGATTGTCTAGGTGGTGTTTTTTGTGTGACAAATTCAAGGCCTTATCAACAAGTGAAAAAATCATGCTAGTTTTTTAATGTTGTGGATGTTGAGTTAAAATTCAAAATTCTACCAGAAAACGTGGGTTTTCTGTGCTAATTGTAACTAATCGAATTATCATTACATTGGGATAATTCAACATCCAAAAAACTGATTTTTTGTTTTTTTCTTCTTCACAGGTCGGAAAGTACTTGTACACTACAAAAACAAGTGTCTCATTTTGAAACATTTTTGATTATATAGACGCCATAAATGTCTTATTTATTCAATTATAAGACGTTTTTCGCGTCTTATTCATCAAAAATGTCTGCCAACGTTTCTTCAAATCGTTGACTGCGGTGTTGATTTTGTTCCTGGTAGACATTATTGTTAGACAACATTTAATTAATTTTTCTACTATATTCCGCTTTGTCGACAGCAACAGTAACGTTTCCTTTATCAGCGATTGTCAGCATGATTTCAGGGTGTTTTTTAAGGAATTTTTTCGTTCGGTGTAAATTTTCTAAACGAAGTTTCACGTTGTTATTAATGTGAATTTTTCTATTGCTATCAACAAAGCGCATGGTAGATTGCAGAGTTGTACGTTATGTGCAAAAAGTACTTTTTTTTATTAAAATGGCCATATCTGTCTTAATTTTCATCTTATCAAGTTCAATTATTTTTCATTTTGTTCGAAATTGAATAGTCTTTCGAATGCTGACAGCCAATATTAAGTTTTCGGTGCTAATTTCTTCCATACAATTTGAAAAAAAAATTGTCCAAATTGGATGTAAATTGACAGAGATACAACCGTTTTCAAAAATTTGAATTTTTATTTTTTTTTTACATTTTTTAGGTGTTGCTTTTTTCCCCCTAATGTATTTGACATTACAAATCTTGTACATATAAATTCTAATATTTATTACTACTTTAAGTTAAGATTAAAATTAGGTTACGGAATTCGATTAATATTACGATTAATATTAAGATCTAGAATAAAAATAATTTTGAGGAGTAATTTATAATATAAAGAAACATAAATTATGAGTATAAATAGGCATTGTATAAAGTAGTAATAAAGCATTGTATATAGTAGCAATTGACGTAAGATATATCCACTTAAGAAAATAAACCTCCATTCATAAAAAATATATATTTTATTCTTTTATAAATATATATTTTTTATGATATTCGCAGCCTTGACGTGGCATGGAGGCTTAAGTTTATATTTAATTTATAAATTAAATTATATTTAAGTATTATATAATTATATATTTATTTATATAATTATATTTATATAACTTATATAATTATATATTTAATTATATAATTAAATTATATTTAAGTATTGTTTAGTACTTTAATATAAACGAACTAATGCGAATTCTAGAGATATTAATGTAGTCAGTGTTCATTTTTGTCCTCACAAAGTGTTCTGAGTGCGACGGAAAGAAGATCCGCACGGGTAGTGTCACTTGTGCTCGTGTAAGGCTAGGAAATATTCCCAGAAGGTAGCCACGTATCCCAGAGGAACCGTGTATGGTGCAGCACTCTGTATCAAGCATCCCTAGGTGCAGTGAGTAACGCCTTGGATTGGGGCGCAAGTCCGATTATCTGGGCGAACCCAAGATCGGCTAGGCAATGTACTGCTGTGGTCAGGCTATCGGGGACAGTTTCTTGATCGCATCAGAAGACCTGAAAAAGGAACACCCGGTAAGTGATTTTTAATTAACCATTGTTTTATTAAATCAAATTAATTTATAAATTCGAAGTTAGCAGAAATAAGATTATAAATAGAATCAGTTGATTATTTGATTCTACAACTTATACGAAATAAAAAACAAGCTTTCAATTATTTTTAAAATGTATAATATTTTCCAATGTTTAAGATTTACCATAAGTTATTGGGTAATTATTTTTACCCACATCTAATACAGTCAATCATACAAACAAACCATGCACACATTTGCACATGTGTACACATCTATTCATATATAAATATACATTTATAACATTCTTCAATATGTACCGCCAATTTTTAGTTATTTTTAAAAAATCAGAAACTCATTTCCGATTGAGAAATTATTGTTATTGTTTTATAATAATGTTCTGTGATGCTGATCATTTTAGTCGATTTAAAAAAAAAATGTTATTTTATTTTTTTTAATTTGTTCATATTTTTGAATTCTTCGATCTTTATTTTATTCATTTTTGTGCTAATTTTCTTTGCAAAATAGTTTTTTTAAAAGCATTTTCGTTCACAAAATTCTTCTAAGTAATTAAACCCTGAAAAATTAACTTAAAAGAGCAGAAGGCAAGAAATCTTCAGTGAAATTTCAGAATCTTAGTTTCACTCGTTTTACTAGCTTCTCAAGTTTGCTTAGTAGTTAATTTTGAGGCGATGCATGCCTTATAAAGTAATTTTGTGGCAACTTAAAAAATTTCATTGAATGAGGAACCAATATCTTTGGCAATAATTACCACAATTACTATTGTGTTTATAATTTTTTATTGTGCGTAATCTTGTGCTTGTAATCTAAATGTCAAAACATTATGCCGCGACTTTCGATATTACAATTTCAAATGTCAGTTTCTTGCACTGAAATGAATACTTTTGGAAATGAAGCTTAGTATGAGAATATAATTGAGTAAAATGAAGATTGAAGGAGGGACAATTTTGCATATTTGTATCGCAATCACGTACAGGTGCCTTAATTTGAAAATACAAGAACTTGTATCGTGAACAGCATTATATATCAAATGATTCAATGTAACCGAACTTTTTGTGGAATCACGTTTTTTACTTTTTGTAAAGCACGTTTAGCATCCATATGGATTAATAAATACTTTTCATTTAAACTATTTTAAAGTCATAACATATTATAGCATAGTATTATGAGTTACAGTAGAACCTGCGAAGAGTCCACTTCTTCTGTCCTTTTTAACCTGCGAAGAGTCCACTATTTTCATCTTTTTTTCTTTATACCAAAACATAGGTTAAACAAGGAGAGAAATAGTGGACTCTTCACAGTGTAAACAAAGACACAAATATGGACTCTTCACAGGTTCTACTGTAGTTACAATATAAAAACTTTAACACTTTAGATTTAAATTTAGATTCATTATATTGCTATTTTTTGTTTTTGCTTCTGCTTATAATAATACGTTTCAGTGATATAAGTTATATTTAATGTTACGTTCAAGAACAATTTTCGACGTAAAATTATATATATGTTTTTAGTTTTATCACTCATTTTGTGAATTAATGCATTGCTTTCATGTAATAATTAATGTTTTATATATATTTTATTCATAATTTATTCATTAAATTTGTCTTGTGGGTGGACAGTGCATAAGTTTGCATTTGAATATATATGTAATCCAACAAAATGTGAACAAAAAGTATTATCTTCAAACGAATAATAAAAAACGAACAACGCAGAATTCAAAGCGCCCGCATAGAGAATAACATGAAAGCTTTTACAGAAAGTTTCTTGAACAAGTGTTCGTTGGTAGCATTTTATAAAGCGGATTAGTACTGGAAAAACGTTAGTAATAACAGGGATGATCTTCTTGTTAGCATAAATCTATCAGTATAAATCGAAATAGAAAATCTTATTATTTTATATGAATTAGCGTTTTCTTGCTTTCCTGAAATTCGGCTAAGAGACGAGATAATAGGTTTCTTTTATATTACTGTGAAAAGCAGACGATATAATTAAATATTTACAAATAACCAAATTATTAACTTAATTTGATTATTTGTTTAAAAAGTTATGACTTTATAAAAAGTTTTTTTTTTGCAAGACCAACATTTCATTGCTTTTTTAGCAAATTATATCGAAAATATCAAGAAGAATTCATATCAAAATACCTACTAGGTGCTAAATAAAAGATTATTAAAAATTGAAACTCAGTTTTCTCTAATAATTGTTTTCAATAATCTATTTAAAGGAAGAAAATAATGTATTTCATTATGAAGGAAAAATGCTACTTTTTCTTAGTTTAAGACAAGAAAAAATGATTCTTTTCTTTAAGTACACCTATTATAATTTCATGTGTCCTAATTTTTGAGTGCAAATAACAAAAATCTATTATTTTTATTATTTCAGAAAAAAAGTTAATTATTAAAACTTATTTAAAATTGAAATGTTTGTATAATCTTTTGTTAGTACTTGTTAGTTTGAACATTTTATACGTGAATTTCGGGGTTTTTGTTTAAATTAAAATTTTAAAACATGGACAAAAAAGGTAAGACAATTTTATAATGTTTTTCAAATAGTAAAAATATTGTAAAATATTTGTCTTTCACATATTTTCTAATATTTTCGATTCCAATTATAAATTTATAGTTATTTTTTTTAAGTATTTGTTTCGTATTTCACCGTTTTCTATCAAAATGAAGAATCAAATAAGGAATCAGTCCTATAAATATTGTATCTTATCCTCTCTCTATCTCTCTCTCTCTCTCTCTCTCTCTCTCTCTCTCTCTCTCTCTCTCTCTCTCTCTCTCTCTCTTTCAAGGCACGCTTATTTCTCTAACTCGTATTACCCTATTGTAAAGGGTAGCGATACTCAGGGAATATGAATTAAGAGGTGTCAAATTATTCGTGTACATGGTAAACACGAAATAGATGTTAGATAAAATACTTATCGGAAACAGATTAAAGGAAGAACTAGTTCAATTTACATATGAATATGAAGAAAGGATTAGGCGATTGTGCGTTAAGAAACATGATCCTGATCGTATAAAAAAGGGCTTCGTTAACATCACAAAAAAATAATGAATATTTGAACAGCTCAGATGAAAAATTGAAGTTTACTAATTGTATGCATATTTTAAAAATTTATTGAAGTATTGTGGAACTTCATGAATGACTAAGACTCTTTTAAACATATTTTGAATTTGTTTAGCATCGATTCAATGAATATTATATTTTAAAAAAGTATAGGATTTTGTAAAAATCATAATTCAAAATGTACTAACACAAATACTCTTAATAAGGTTAAACAATTTACATTTACTAGGATATTCAAAATTTCCAAAAAATGCAATTATAAATCCCTATAAATTGTATAAATCGATAAATTTCATACCGATACATAATTATATTTTTGAAAATCTTAAAATTCCAGAAAGATTCATTGTTTGTTTGTTTTTTTTTTTTTTTGATATGTGAAATTCCAATTATGAAAAGTCTATTTTTTTCTATACAACTTTATCGAGGGATTACACGATTCATTGCACGTAAACAAGGTTACCCTCGGTGGTATACCAGTACACACTGTAACCAAGTAATTTGAATATTTATTGAGATATCTCTTATTTGCCCTATTGAAGTTGCCCTTCTCACGAAATTTGAACTACCCTATCTTGATCTAAAAACTGATAACAAGGATTAGTCCCCCTCATTCACACAATCGTTGACATATGTCTTTATTACCCATAAATAAATTTGTATTTGAAATACTAGAAACATTATCTTGATCGTTGCAATGAACTATTTTTCTTCACTACATTAAAGAAAGTCTCAACGTTGAAATCAGTTTATTGCTTTTTATTTAGTTAATTCCGATTAAATCAACAGCAAAAGCAACATTATAAAATAAAATGAAAGCTATCTTTGAAATGTGGAAAATCGAATTTTCGGTTCACTACGAAAGGTCATTAATACAAAAGCCATTACGCGTTTAAGTGTATTTTGAGTTTCGCATTTGAAAGAGAGATTTTGCCGAATCTCATTACATTTTTTTATTTATATTTTTATCTTATTTTTTTCCATCTCCTCTGGCAGATTACATCTAAGCTGATGATGCACCTAAAACGAGTGTAAAGAGCAAAAGCTGAACATTTTTTTGCACATTGCTTTGAATATACGCCCGACTGAATGC
>JABFPJ010004723.1:0-13278 GCA_022817425.1 Gryon sp. ZL-2020 | reverse complement strand
CAGTGATGTTTGGGTTATACCCCCACCACTATGGCACCTTCTCAGACGCGACGTCTGTGACGTCACGTTTGGGTGCCCCATAGTGGTTATACACTACTCGTACCTGTCGAAAAAATGGTTTTAAGTTGGTATCCCGAGGCGAAGCCGAGGGACTACCAACTTAAAACCATTTTTTTGACAGGTGCGTAAATATTTTTTCTTCAATTTTCCTATACGATGTTCCGTGTTATAATGTTAGAGTAGCAACTCCCGCTCTATTATTTGATTATGTTTCCTTTTCTTTTTCCACGCTGGCGCTGACATCACCCCACAAATAAAATATGCCATGTTCTAGTTTTTTCTTTTTACTCTCAATCGGGTGCGCGAAGTCATCGTTCCAATATATTTATATTGTTACAAACTCATTAAATAAAAGTATTCATTGTTTCTTTCCTAAAGATACGTGTTACGCGTGTATCCTTAACCGAAAACCTGGCACCTTGCTCTAACAGGTTATGGGCCCAGATACCGAGATTAACAAAGAAATCGATCGCGTATCGCAGTGATCAGTGAAGGAAGTCTTTTCACGTTGGATCTTTAACACAAGTTGGATCGTTTTATGCTGCTTGTCGCTTTTCGGATGAAATCGATCGATTCCATCTGCAACGTGGTATCGCATCTTTTTCTTGAGTTTCCTTCGACGTGAATCACCTTTTGTCTTTTGCTTCGCCGCGAGACATATCAATCTTTTCGTGACTCGGATTTTTGCCATAGAAGGGCGCGTCCATTTTGTTCTCCTTTTTTCACCGGTAGAGATTTCGAGAACTTTCCGACATAGCAAATTCTCATACACCAATACGAATAGAGCTATTGACAAAAGAAAACTTCGACTCTTGGAAAATTCAAGCTCTTCTGACAATAAACAAAACATGGAAGTATGTTTCTGGTCTAAAGGTTAAACCGAAAGTTGCAGGCGAAGGAGACGTGCGCGTTGCAGCACAGACGGTGATTGATGATTGGACAAAAGCCGACGAAATGCCGAAATCCGATCTCATCTTGGCCATGAGTGCATCTCAACTCAAGCACATTTGAAATTGTCAAACGTCACGAGAAATATGGACCAAACTTGAGTCAATATATGCATTTCAGGGTCCAAATCGAAAAACGACTTTACCTACGAACAATTATTGTGACAAAAAATGCGTGAAGGCGATGACGTACGTGACTATTTATCACGCTTCATAGACACAGTCGAAAAATTACAACAAATGGGGATCGACATTGAAAAAATTGGACAACGCGTGGAAAGTCGATCGCGACGTGAGATTAGCCTGTGACGAAATTGCAAAAGCTAATGCACAAGGTGATATCTGTGTAAATACTTCAAATGGTGATAATACTAAACGGATCCAACTCGAAAACGCTGTATATATACCAAATTTACATAACAATCTATTATCGGTATCAAAATTAGTGGATAAAAATTACGAAGTGTTATTTACAAAAGAGCGCCCAATACGGCGCTCTGATTCCCGGAACTGAAAGACAGTTCCAGGAATACGAAATTAGTGGCAAATCGAGAAAAGGACTCATTTATTGTGCGCGAAAGTTTCGACTTGGCATTCAGTGTTATAAATCAATCAAGCAATGCTGAAGTTTGGCACAGAAGATGGGGACATCAATCAACGAGACATGTCACAAATGTCCAAATGTGAAACGGTAACCGGTCTAAGCTTGAAAAGTAATGTGAAACTCTCAACAAGTGATACCTGTATTGCTGGTAAGTTGATGCATTCTCCGTTTTCTTTAAGCAGTACGCGCACGACGTCTCTGCTTGAAATCGTTCATACAGATTTGTGCGGGCCAATGCGGACGCAATCGCACAGCCATGCCCGGTTCATGCTAACGTTCACGGATGATTACAGTCGGTGGACTCACGTGTATTTTTTGAGAGAAACATTTGAATTTCCATTCAAATTCATCGAGTACCGAAACTTTGTTAAAAAACAAGCCGGGAAGAAGATACTTGCATTGCAATCCGACAATAGAGAAGAATTTTGCAATTCAACTATGGACCGTCTATTTCAAAATTCCGGATCTTGTCGCCGGTTAACCGTTCCCTACACACCGCAATAGAACGGCGTAGCGGACGCTGATCGACACAGCTCGATGTCTACTGATAGATTCCGGATTGCCACATTCGTTTTGAGCTGCAGCTGTAGCCACAGCAAATGCATCAAAAACAGATGCATTGCGAAAATTCTCGGAACATGTACTCCTTACGGAAAATGGTTTGCTCAACGCCAAGACATTACTCATCTGAGAAAGTTCGGCACTAAAGTATACATCGTAGAAAAATCTCCCACAAAAGACAATTTGTCTCCACGAGGAATAGAGGGTATTTTTTTAGGTTATTTCGACTCAGCCAATGCGTACAGGATTTGGATCCCCACGGAACGCAAAGGTTGTATATCAAGAGATGTTCAACTTCTTGAAGTTTACCCCGAGAAACATAATGACAACGCAGGTCTTGGTTTCCAATTCGGAAACCAACACTCAAAAGAGGAATAAATGTATTCCTGATTTACCTTCTCGAAGTGAAGATGACCAATACTCCGTGGATGATCGACACAATACGGATGATCAACGTACGGTGAATGATCGAGGCAACGTAGATGGTCGACGTACGGTGAACAATGAAAGCAACGTGGATGATCAACGCGAAGTCAAAGATCAAAGTGATGGTGATCAACGCGATGAAGAAGGTCGAGAGAGGGAAGATAATCATTCACCAGTCCAACCAAAACTTGGTCGTGGCAGACCTAAGAAAATAAAAGTAGGAAAAGTGAGGCGACTACCTCACTTTTGATGATGAGGATTTTGGTGATGAGGACGTCGCCTCGTGTTTACCAGAGTCCAATCTGAATACCTCTGACGACGAACGATTTTACGGTTTTGATGAAGATATTCACTTTACGATGAATACTTGTGAAGTTCCCCTACGCGACGTCATTAATGGAACGAACTGCAATAAATGGAATGAAACAATCTACTTGGAGATAAAAAGTTTAATCTTAAACGATGTTTTCGAGATTATGGACAAACCTGAGGGAACCAAAATAATAAAATGTCGTACTGTACTACGAAACAAACTCCATCCTGATGGAAACTTAGCTAAACGCAAAGAACGAATAGTCGCGAAAGGCTTCACACAACAGTCCGGTATTGATTTCTTTCAAACTTTTGCTCCAGTCGCTCGATTTACTTCGTTGAGATTGCTTATCGCATTCGCTACAAGACTTGATTTCGAGATATATCAATTCGACGTTGAAATAGACGTTTTATCATCACAAAAGATCGTAACCAACAACAACAAATAAAGAATTCTCTAAATGTGTTACATTGAAAGATCTTCGTGAAACTCAATATTGTGTAGGTCTAGAGATTAATCGAGGCAGGGTAGGTATTCGAATCTCACAAACTGGCTACATAAAAAATATACTTAAAAGATTTGGCATAGAGGAAAGCAAGCCGGTTAGTACTCCTATTGCACTAGGAACAAAACTCACTAAGGATTCACATTCGAACGAAAAGGAAAACTTCCCTTATAGTGAATTCGTGGATGCGCTAATGTACGCAGTGCTTAAAACTCGTCCTAATATACCGCACTCCGTCGGTCTACTTCCACAATTTAACGATTGCCCGCGACAACAACATTGGGTTGCGGCCAAAAGAGTGCTTTGGTACCTCAAACAAACTGCCGACTATGGACTCGTATTCTTGAATAACAATGACAAACTCAATTGCTTCGTAGAAAAACCCTGTTTTTCACGGCAGATCAAAGCACATAGACGTGCATCATCATTTTATACGTCAAGTTTTGGTGTACCATTCAATAAATCTAGTTTATCTATCCGACAGAAGAAATGATCGCCGATGTATTAACTAAAGGACTGTCAAGATCCAAACATCTGAAACGCATCAAGAGTCTTGGACTCAAATGGACACAATAGGGCATGTATTGAGGGAGAGTGTTAGAGTAGCAATTCCCGCCCTATTATTTGATTATGATTTCTTTTCTTTTTACACGCTGGTGTAAATAGAAATTGGATTAGTTTATTTAAGTACTGCTTTTCTTTCTCCCTCCAAATTAGTTAGCATAAACAATCCCCACCCACAATTTACGGAACAATAACAATAAATAAAAAATATGTAACAATTAAAAATCTAACAAGTAGCAACTGCCTCTTTACCCGAAAACGTGGAACTTTGCTCTAACATATGACACATGAACAAACATCATTCTCTGAATGTTTAGTGTTTGCTTTTATAACTGCAGCGTTAAAATGTGATTGTTGTTAATACAAATACGAATATTATTTATGAAATATATTTATATTGTTTCACTCAAAATAATAATTGCTTTTCTTCAACAATCAAAAGAAGTTATTAGTTTGTAGAAATTGTGACTTTATCAATATCTTTAAATATCTTTAAGTGAAGTATATTTTATGCACCTTGGGAGTGGACAAAAGTAGAACAAACCACGCCCTAGGGCGGTAAAAATGCTCTCGGGCTACGCCCTCAAGGATGTTACCGCCCTCGGGCGGTAAGTTTCACTTTACCTCGGTCCATAAAATAGCGTACCAGCGTCGGGCGCAGTGGCGCCCTCAGCAGTAATATACTATTATGCACCTTGGGAGCGGACGGTAAAGTGGAACTTACCGCCCTAGGGCGGTAAAATTCTCGAGGGCGTAGTCCGAGAGCATTTTATATTATGGCAATATTTCAAAAAACCATTTCAAAAGTTTGAACGTCAATATCTCGAAATCATGTGTTAATCAGTTCACTGGTTAAGCCGCGTGACATATTATTTTGTCTTAATATTACTTATATAATTACATATTAGACTGCCAAGAAGAAATCGAAGGTTCAAATTTCTTGCTCTTCTTTATATATGTTTCACTAGTTCATTTTGAAACAGTTATTCATACTTTTGAATAAAAATATTAAAATTCAAAGATTGCGCTAGTATGATAACAGTATGTTTGTTTTTCACTGGGGACAATTATTAAATAATGAACTTTAAAAGTGTATTACATGCCTTGCATTTCTTATTACTACATGTTATTTCTTAGCATAAACAATGTAAGCTTATGATGAAAAATACTAAGCTTGTAAAAATATAATTATCGTTACATAGTGTAATGTAAGAATTAAACCGTGTTGGACGAAAAATTTTCCTGAATTGTTGCATTGATATTATGATGAAAAAAATAAGAAGTGTAATTATGTTACATATAACATTAATGTATAACGTAACAATATATATATATATATATATATTGTAACGTGTTGAAATTTTCATCACGTTAGAATTTCGCGAACATTTATCGAAGAAGACAATTTATCGAGCCAAAGTCGCTCCTTCGGGCCCAGTTTGGTTGTAGTGCCTTTCTTACTTATTATGTACCACAGATTTATTTAATTTTTCTATAGTATCGCTATTTGATTCCTTTTTGTTTGTAATTTTTCTTGTCTGTAAAGAACTTTTGTATCTGCAATTTAGTTTATCTATAACAATCTTTGGTCTCCGTACTTTTTTTTGTATCTGTACCGATTTCTGAAACACCGGTAACATCCAGAAATTGCCTGTTAAGGCCTTTTGGCCCGACAGGACGTCCCCGGTTCGGCACCCTCCCTACAAGCTGTGTTGTGCGGCGGCGGAGCTTGTCCTGGCGAAGGATTTAATTATCGTAAAATTTATTATCTTTTTCTTTTTCTTTCTTTTTCTAAGCTTTTTGGTATCGTTTTGAGAAACTTTCTGGTATGGTTTTGATTAACTTTTACGCGCGCTTCCGAGCTTTCGTCGTATTCGTATTTTTATAAATAATTTTATAATCAAAACTTCTTGCGAGCTATTTGAACTAACTTTAAAAATCCAACGGGTAACAATTTAGAATTAACTTCTACTGGAAAAGGTAATTTTATATTTGCATAATTTGCAAGAAATTTTGATTATGTTTATTTGATAATGTATCCTATTACATAACGGCCAGAAGTACTAAGAGGTATCTTAGTACCTCGACTCACTTCTCGTCATACAACACCAAACTGCAGGCCTTCTGACCGTTAAATTTGGACATGGAGCCACTACCTGGACCCCTAGAACTCACCAGGCCTCCAGCCAACGTCTTGTATGCGGCTGTAAATTTTGACCGCATGAGTGGTAGTTACTAGCACGCTTCTACCGGCTTTTTGTGGATCATCCCTTCCCACAGGAGAGAGACGCAGCATCTTTCCGTGCCCGGGGCTTTGCCAGCCTTTAAGAAGCATCATTATTAGGTTGCTTGTTAGCAACGAATTGCACGGGACCGACCGCGGCAGGTAGCCAGCCCGAGTTTCCGGGACAGGAAGAACGCTGTACCGGCAGTTATTAGGAAATCCCGATATAGTAGAGTACTACTAGTCCAGAGGAGTAAAACGCCATCTCCGGAAAAGAAAGATTGATTGATTGATTGATTGATTTATTAAAAAGCTCTTGGATAAATCCGATAGAGCAATAGACAAAAAATTACAAAGTATCATTACAATACAATAAGATGTGATAATACAAACTATACAAAAGTTTTAAATATCGACAATACTTTACTTCAAATAATCTCTCTCATACATAAAATCAAAATCGATTCAAGTTAGTTAATTCACAAATAAATCAAATTAAATAGACAAAATAATATAAATTTATCCCAGGTTTCTCGCTTGGGTGACATATTCAATGTCAACCCCGGAAATATGAAGCTTCTGTAACTGGAACTCCCTAACTAGTTCAACAAACCTATTGGTACCAACAATCATGGTTTTGATTTTATTACCGTTGAACAGCAGATGATTGTCACGGGCTCAATCAGCAACTCGATCGATATCTTCTTGTACCTTACAAAGGCCCTCCACGATCCTGTAAGGATTGCAATGCAGGTACATCTGCAAGTCATCTGCGTACAGCAAATGCTTGCAGTGCTTCATACGGGTCAAGATGTCGTTAATCATAATTGAAAACAAGAAGGAACTGAGCACGGATCCCTGAGGTACGCCTGAGGAATCTCTCTCCATCTTGACTTGTTTCTGTTTTGATCGATTACAGCCTGCGTTCTGGCAACCAAGTAACTCCGGAACCATTCAATCGCAGATCTATCGCATCCCATCCTCTCCAGTTTCTCCAAAAGAATGTCATGATCCACCATGTCAAATGCCTTCGAAAAATCGAAGAGCACTAAGATGGAGATTTCCCGACTGTCGGCTGCCTTCCGCAAATCGTCTAACAAACGAACAAGTACCGTCTTCTTTGAATGATACCGCCTGAATCCGGATTGATACACATCAAGGATATCATGATCTTCAATGTATTTTGATAATTGGTCAAATGCTGCCTTTTCCACAACCTTAGAAAAGGAACACAAGAGAGATACAGGACGGAAGTCTAACATAATTGTGGGAGTGCGGACTTTGCTTATTGGAACTACAAGGGATCTCTTCCACGGTGGAGGGAAACAAGATAAATGGAAAGACCAATTGACCAGGTCAAGCAAGATCTCTTTCAACAAAGGATAGGACAATTTAAAGAAGCTGATAGGGAGATCATCCGCGCCACGTGCATTCGACGATTGCTTTTTCAGACATCTCTGTAGCGTCACTAAATCAATATCCGAGAAATGAAACCGCATGTCATAATTGCCACCACGATTGCCTTCCGGTTCAGTAGGGAGAGGCCTCCAGGGTTCCACGATGTTCATATGTTGAGTCAATTCATTGATTCCGACGATGACATCCACGAAGAAGTCGTTCAACTGATTTGGTGTAACGTCAATCAAATCGTTTTCTGATTTACCAGGTACGATTCCCAATTTCCTAAGTTCACGCCAAAGCAAGCGCGGATCAGTAAGCGATGACAGAGTTCTCGCACAGTAGTTCCTCTGAGCATCACGTACCATAGCATTAACTCTATTTCTCTGACATCGGAAGAGCATTAGATTTGGTCAAAATGCAGCCCTCTAGTGGGCTGCATTTCGAACAAATCTAATGCTCTTCCGCTGTCAGAGAAATAGAGTTAATTTGTTTAACTCGCAAATTAACTCGCAAATTATCTAACAAATTAACTCGCAAATGCAGCCCTCAATTTGTCCCGCTCTCTCATTTGCAGTCGAATAGATGGTGTAAGCCAAGGAGCAGGTCTGCCACGCGGTCGAAATGATTTGAGAGAAGCTACGATGTCCATGCCATTGAGTATCAAAATATTCAGTGACTCCACCACTCCCGCAAGATTAGTCCAATCAACATGCAGCAAAGCCAGTGAATCAGATACAAACTGCAGAAGTACATCTCAGTCAACGTTACTCAAATCTCAATAAAAAATGGTTTCAGGACTCCATCTAACAGGTGAGATGCAGTAGGTAAGATGAATCAGTGCATGTCCAGAAATGAACGGACATCCTGATTGACTGAAACTTACTATTTTGGACTTCACACTGACAAAACAGAGGTCCAGGCTGGTTTGTGATGTTGACGTAAAGTGAGTGTGACCAAAATTGAGATCAGTTAAAAAGATAGAGCATGAGCGAACGGGGAAAAACAAGAGGTGGAAGGGATGCCAGCCTGAACTCGGATTTTTTATTTTAAATTATGAAGAGAATTTGGAATCGAGAGTGCCCACGAACGGATCACCGGCTTTACATAAGCGACCACCCAAAGCTGCAGCTTCCGCCCTACCAAGACTGAGAGGCAAAAATTACAGTTACATTTTTGTTGTACGATAACACTTGAATAATTATTTAATTGTGTGCCAAAAGTTGATACTTTGTTCGTTTGATTGATCGATTGATTGTTTGGGCCGAACGCCACTGAATATGTTGTTTATAGTTTGAACAATGTGTAAGACAAATTTTTGTCTCTCCGAGTTGTGACACGTGTCCTATAACTCAGAAATTCAGAAAATCTCGAATCCATCGGGAAATGGGGTGTAAAATTGTGGTTTAAATTGGTTTTTGTTTCTCGCTTAAGAAATTTTCTAAAAACCTGTTAATGGTAATTTGTAAGAACTTGTTGAGTTTTATAGACCAGTAGCACTGTATTTGATCGTGATTGATTTGAATGAAGATGATATTTGCTGGAGAAAGAGTTTGTTTCGTATTAAACCGACAATTTGATGCATTGTCGTAATTGAAGAAAAATGAAGTGATTTTGTTAATAATTGGATTAGTATCGTAACGTGATTTCATGGAGATCTTATCAAACCCTTATCGAACCCTTTTCGAACTCAGATTGGGACCGTTATTTTCGTTTGTGCCGTTTTACGGAACGGTTTAACAATTAAGTTGTGGTTTGAATCATTGCTTGGTTGATTGTCCGGTAATAAACCGGTGACCCGAATTTTCGTAAAATAAGAGAAATTTTGCTCTTATTAAGCCGTTCCGTGGTGAAAATCTGGCTAGCTACTTGTTTAAAAAAGCCGCCATGTCATAATATGTATAATTATAACACACATGGTCATTTCGTGCGCAGTGTGTACGAGCGAACTCGGCCACTTCCCCTTCTCCAACGACCAATATGATTCTCCCTCCACTACAGGTGAAGCTACATTACCGCGCACTTAATTAAAACTGTATATAGTACAAAATGGTTTTTAATAACATGTTTACTTCATGCAATTTGAATTTTTATTGATTATACTTATGAATAAGTTTATTTCTAAGTAACTATACATTTAATCGAGTGAACGATGAACATTGTATTTAAATTGTTTCATTTATTTATATGTTACGTATTATTTTATTTACTTAAATCTTTATTCAAGAAAAGTCTTCTTAGAAATGATTGAAATGCATTATTGTTCATTGGTTTTGTTGGCAAATGTTAAATTTTCTAGTTATTTTTTTGGGTTTGAGATTGTAAATTCTTTATTTACGCTGTAAATAAATAGGGAGCAGTGCTATTTATTTAAACGAATAATATAAATTTAATAAAGTAAATGTAAATTGTGAAACAAATGGACTTATATTAATTTGGATTGCATTTTTATATGTAGTGTGTTAGAAATTACGAAATAATGCATCCTATATACGTAAAGAAAGAAAATTCGAAATGAGGGGCGGAGATCGTATGTGAGTGAGAGTGGGGGCTTTTAGAGAAAGGGTGGTAGAAGGTTAGAGATCGTCGAAGAGGTCAGATCAGCCAGTTTTGTATAATAATATATTGTAATGTCTTTTTCTATTATAATTTGAAGTTGAATTACCGCGGTCTCCTACCAAGTGTAATGAAAAATATTTCTCAAAATTGCTAGACTCAAGCAGTGAATATTTCTTTTAAAATTACACATAAAGCTATTAAGTCACAATAATCACTTTAATTAGGTATTTTTGTACAAAGTTGCGAGATAGATATGCTCAATGTTCAAAAGATATATAGATAGTGAACTATTCAGTCAGTTCCTATGTCTTGCCGAACTACAAGTCGACATACAGTAAGCGTTAACAGTTTTCTTGAAAATTAATTGTATAATTTACTTAATTCTTACGCCTATTACAATTATGCGTATTGCAATTTCAAATCTTTCCAATATAAGTGGATGCTAATTATGGCCATTTGTTATTACAAACAAATGTGCGGTGGTTGAGCGCGTGTAAATGTTTAGCTAGAGTTTTCTCGATTAGACATGAAATCTACTATTAGGCAGAATACAATTTGTGGACCCAAATTGTACAATTTGGTTATTTATTAATAATATTTATTTATTACTTTTCAACGGGAGTATCCGAATTACGAAAAAAGTATGAATTCGTAAAATAAAATAAAATATAAGCGATAATAAAAAACAATTAGTCAAAAGTAAACAATAAAACCACGCACAATAGTTTACTATAAAAGACTCATAAGAACATTCAAGTTTTTGTTTAATGGGTCTTTAAACAAGTCAGAACACCGATTAACTAAGTTATCCACCAAACATAGTCGTCTCAAGGGACTATCATTACCTAATCGTGTACGAGAAGGAATAAGAAAAAATAGATCACGCAAAGGAAGATTTCGCGTCGGTACGTACAAATTATATTTCGATAGAAGAAGGGGAAAATTAATTTCTTTTTTCGAGAGATTTATCAAAAATATCACATCAGATCGACCTCTTCGAACTTCCAAGGAATAAATGTCGTATTTGGACAAAATAGCTGTGTAATCATGGTCAGTTTATCTCATCGGGTTTCTGTTAAAACAAGCCAGACGTCTGAGGAACTTATGTTGAACAGACTCAGTCCGATTAATATCACACTTTGAGAAATGTGACCCAATCAATGACGCGTAGTCAAGGAGAGAACGGACAAGTGTTTTATCTTTACATATTCTAACGTCCCGATAATCCGAGACGTATTTCGATTATTATTCTCACGGATCGTGTGCATTATCTTTGTTTAAAAAGGCTTAAATACGAAGTTCAGCTGCACCTCGGGGGCACAATTCTCTTAAAAACTCGTTCGACTTGCTTAGACACTGTCTTTTCGATATTCATTCATTATATTTTCGACTTGTGTTGATTACACGTCTTGCGTTGACTTATATTCACATTCGTGCCATAATATAAATTTTCGTTCTCTGATTGATTACAAATTAAACCTACACTGTTCATTTATAAGGGCAACCTGTCTACAAAATAAAAGTGAAAACCGGTCTGGACTCAATTTCCCGTCGAAATCACAGACGTTACAATATATAATATAGTACAAATAATCCGATGGTTTAATATAACAAGAAATAAAAAGTATAAATCATGCAATGGATATCAGCATTCATAAAAATAAATTCCAGTTGAATAAATTAAGAAAAAATGACATACTATCATAGTTAGCTTTACCAAAATCATATCTAAACAATATGTACATCACGTTCGATGGGTGGGTGATAAGCAACAATATTACGCAGAATATCCGTGTCAATTGAACAGATAACATGGTTTGACGTCAAGAAAACAAAGTCCAAAAAGAATATGTTGTCAAAAAATATATTGTTATACTGTTTAACATTCAAATAAGTCAGTGAATAGTAAATAGCTTCAACACAATTAACAGTTAAATGAGAAGTCGTTTGATTTAATGTGAAATGCGCATAATAGTCGTTTTTAAACCATACAATATTCAGTAAATTAAAATCGCCACTGATAAATAGTTCCCAGCACTAAACTAACTTCCCTCAGATGAACCAGAACATATAGTTGTTAGCGATATTGACCTAGATTGTCAATGGGCAGTGATTTCAAATGGTTGCGTACCGCGATTAGCACACCGCCACCTGTAGAATACACGCTGTTAAGTCGGGCGAATAGCCGCGACTTACAACGACTTATTCAGAAATAGCGCGCAGGTACCGAGTTTCGAAACTCAGAGAAGGATTTATTTTTATAATGTTAAAATTATTTTACTAAGTCAAAAAGAAAAATGTAATAAATGCATTTACCGTCACAAGTTTACTCGGTTACATAGTAATTTTTAATGAGTTATGTTCTTCCGTGTATCGTGTTTTTCGGCAACATTTTAGTTTTATAATAAATTATTGTTAAGATTCTGTGTATTATATAAATTCGTGTATACCTTAATTAACATTTTGTTTAGATTATCATATATCATAAAATTCCATAAGTATTTAAATAAATATTGTTTTTTATGCATGTACTAGTAGGTATACTACAGGGCTCCTGCGCCACTTTGGCCGTGTAAGAGTACGGGGTTAAAACTAAGTAATTTTTTCAAACTAAGTAAATTAAGTAATTTGTTTTAACTAAGTAAACTAAGTAGTTTGTTTAAACTAAGTAAACTAAGTAATTTGTTTAAACTGAGTAAATTAAGTAATGCATGTAAACTAAGTAAACTAAACAATTTGTTTAAACAAATTATTTAAATAAGCAAGTAGCCTAAAATGTATAATTATTGTTTTAATTAATTGTTATTATTTTACTTAATATTTTAATTAATTGTTAATGTTTTTTACTTAATGTTAAATGATATAGTGCGTAAAATAGCAACATAGATAGACACGCATATACAAGTATTAACACGTGATTTTAGGGTGCAATGGAATGTGGGGAATGTGTCAAGCATATTATTTCAATTTTAGGTGATGACATTTTTATGTCGAGTTTCGAATTTGATTTTATTACGTCATTCTGTTAACTATGTTTAGATTTTAAATTTTTCGATACGTGGTGACATTTTTATGACTTTAGGATTTTATTTTAATATAAATAATAGACACATTTTA
>JABFPJ010004722.1:0-13278 GCA_022817425.1 Gryon sp. ZL-2020 | reverse complement strand
TGCCCTGCGTTACGTTCCCTGTTACCGCCCTGTCGGGCTTAAACAGGGTGTCATGATTAGCTGTAATCGGGCAACAAGGCATCCCGATTACAGCTAACTGCCGCCCTGTTACAATTTCTACTAGGGAACTTACTGCCAAAAAATACATATCCACAAATGCAAATGCTTATTTTCACCAAATATGTATATATATATATATATATATATATATATATATACATGTCGAAAAACGTTTGCATTCAAATTCATATTACGACGGAAAACTTGAGTTATGTACAATTGGATTAATCGATCGAAAAATTTTTATCTGAATAAACTTTTCATCGTCATCATAAACCTAAAATGCATGAATGCTCGGTGTGACAGTTGGTTTAATTTCATATATTTTCTTTCTTTCGTTTTTTCATACGAGTTCCGTTTAATATTAACGTCTCACTTCATTAATTGTAATATAAATTTAACTGACAAGAACAAAGTTATTACATAAATAAGATTTATGCAACCATAATCTTAGTAAGTGAAGAAAAATTTGTCACACGGACATAAAAAATTGAATTCCTTATATGATTGAGTAATTATATTATACATTTTGCCACGCAATGTCCTGTCGTCAACGTGATATTCTCTCGCTAGAATCTAAATTTAAAATAAATCTAAATCAGTACAAATTATATGTTTACAGACAATTTGTCACAATTTTTTGTTTGCTCCATTAAATCATATTTGCGTTTATAATTGTGTTGAGTCTATAATCTCAGAGTAAACTCCGTATCATATTTTGATTTTCACTTAAAATTCTGAATGAATTTTGCTCTGATAATAATCCTTTATTTCCCCCTTTTTCAATATATAATTTATTTGATATAATTATTGATGAAAAATATTTTTAATGATAGCTTAATTTATATCTGCAACATTCTAAACTCTCGGCAAACGTGGAATGCTCCAGTAAAGCCGCATAAGCTCGAGGCGTCGTACGACCATAATTTAAGTTGCAAAAGTTTTTCTGTTCGACACGACGCTTAGTATGCTCCCCGACACCGGTGTCGCGCCGTTCATAAGAGATTTATCATTGTCGCGATCTTAAAGGTTTCCGTATCTTAACGAGTAGACACCACTAACCGCGAAAATTCGCCTTGGAGTTTATCTGCGCATGGACTACTCTCTTCCTCCTGCTTTTCCACTTTAGACTTATAACTTAATCCAGTGTTGCGAACAGCTCAGGGATACTTAGGTTTTCTTGTGATGATGCCTCGCGTATGATCTCAACGAACGATATCTTTTCAAGTGGTAAGTTAACCACGGAATATGAACGAAGCGATAGCAATCTTAAAGATTAAATTGTCTTGATAGATGGTGGCGCAGAGACCAAGATTTGCTATGAAGATGGATAGTAGTTTTCTGTAGCCACTGCCATTGCCGCCTCTGGACGAGAAACTACAGCACAACATGCAAGACAACAAAAAATAGAATAAAAGAGTCTTGTCAATAATAAGAGGTGTGATTTTATAATGCGCCAATCAAAGCAACCACTTGGCGATACAAAACCATTTCAGGCAAATTCGTGTCATCTACATAATCGGAAAGCCATTAATATTTATAACACATTGGTCGTGTGAATGCACTCAAATTGGAGTTGAGCATATTTATTGAAAGTCTATTTATGAGCATAACAACATCTTGCGCGAATTATAGTTATTGAGACACATTTCAAAACCGTAAAGACTACTCGAGTTTTCACGATTTTATGAAGGCCATTTATCATTATTGGGTACCATTATTGCAGGTAGATACAGTCGCGTAGCGACTGTTTCACAAAACGTGACGACCAAATTATAATCATTTTCGTTCGAAATTATTCTTTTTTATCATAGTGCATTGTAGTAATGTTTTGTTGCTCTTCAAAATATTGAAATAATTGTTTCAAATTAAAGTAATTTTGTATATCTTGTACTTTTATTATTTTTTTGTCTGCTTTTTTTGTTAGGAAAAGTTATTGGGTCTTAATCTCAGATTAATGTAGGTATAATATTTGATATGAGATATTAAAACTTAATATTAATATAAGCTACATAATAGCATAAAGCCTTGAATGCGCTATCAATGGAATTAATAAAGTTTGTTTGGATAAAGTGGAATATATATTATTGTCTAATTACAACTGAATAACCTGAAGTTTAAAGACCAAAGAAGTTTAAAACAACCTATACGTTGATTTTGTTTTACCATTTAAATTAATGCTAAAAAAAATACCTACTTTAAGCATACTTTTTTAATAATCTCAAAATGTGATAGAAGATGACACTTTTATAAAGATTCAGGTAAACGTTGAAAATAGTTTGAATTCATTATAAAACATTATTATTCATGAAGTATTTAAAAAGTCAATAAAGTCTTTTTATTAAAAAAAACCGAAAATCTCTGGGTATCTAATCGGTAAAGTATTTACAAATAATGTATGCTTAAAATTATTTTAATATTATTTTAAATTAAATAAATAGTAAAAGCTGTAACTTAACAGTTTTTATGCATACTTGAGCAAGGAATATGCTTTTTATCTCTTTTACTACAAACAAAATATACTGCAGTTTTGTTTTAAATCCCGCACTCAAAGTTCAAATAAGTACTTGAACAAAATCATAAAATTTAAATAGTATAGAAAAACAATGAAAGAATACTTACTTATTATTGTTTCTTGTATTGTATCTTCATGTTTTAAACAAAAAATATATATTTTTATAGGATTTTGTAAATCATATATTAATTATATAAATGGGTCAATTCACTTAACACCGCAGCGGATATTATACGCTATCAAGCTTTACACGTTTTTTTTTTCTACAGATTGAATTTTATAGCATGATGATTATAACTAGTCATATATAACACATTTCTGGTATTACTGAAATATTACGGTAATGTTATATGGCGGCCAAGATGTCTACGTCTGCTTAAATAGATCATATAACAATTTGATGTGAGCTATTTAAATCCTGTTTCCTTATTTCTCGTCATATATATATATGTATAATGTAAAGTTCTTGTCCAACAAAAACTTGAAGGAATTCAATTAAAATGTATGTATTGAAATGTAAAAGAAAAAGGGGAGAAAAAACTCTTAATAGAAAAACATAAGGATAATAACTGTTAAATTATCCTGCATTAAATCATCACGAGCCATAATTTTTCGTTTAAAAATGGCAGGTAATGTTTACCTCGAAGACAGATCGCATTTCTTAAAATAATAGTGATAAGAGAATGCAATTTCTATACTGAATGTCTATGTAGTAATTTTACACGTCTCAGAAGGATATTTTGCTCAAATCTTGCAAACGATGAATTCATGTTAAGTTCAAATAGAAGACGTCATATTTATGTTAATTCGATAAGTTTTCCATTCTAATCGTATAAGTTGGAATAAGGAAAATAGTTAATTTTCATATGCCGAATAATATTCTCATTTCAACGAATGTTTGTTCCCTTATTTGCGAGCATTAAGTGAAGCAAGTATTATACTGATTTCGAAACAAACTGACTCGTGTGAATGGCGAACTGGTCTTTAGACGCGCCGGTGCCTTCCTTCACCGCACTAACCCAAAATTACCATTTGGCGATGGGGTTGTTCATGGGATGTGTAATCCGGCTGATGACAAAGCATTCGTATCATGTCACTGTTAACCGCAATCATGTGACCATCGTCAACACATGCATTTCAAAACAGTTTAACTTTTATACAAAAGCCCTAATAATACATCTCAAATGTTACATCTCAATAATTAGAAATTAAAACTAATTAACATTTGTCGTTTAACGCAAGTTTAAAAAGATTATCTGAAAATTTGGTCACTTTAATTGGTTGTTAATCAATTTAATCTGTACTTATTGTAATCTAAGAAATTGAACAATTACATTCTAATTAAATGAATCAATGGAAAGAATGTTTTCATTTACAAGAAGTAAAATTAGTTAACATCGAGAGTGTTTCCGGCAGTTCCAAGTTTGCAGTTTCCGTTAGATTATTAATATTCCATAATAGATTTCTCTCTCGGATAAAATAAGTTTCGTTATATCGAATTTCACGTGAAGTCGAACGGAAATCCTACTTTTGCTTCATACAATAATTACTTTATCAAACAATTCCTCGATTAAGTTTTTGCTTTACAACTTAACGCATTTAGTTTCAAACTGCTTGCATATAATATAATCATATAACAATCTCCACATAGATATTTCTTTTGCATAAACGCAATAAACTAATTTCCGAACGCAACTCGGCAGTAATAGGGAGTCTAATAAACGGTTGGTCGTCTACTGCACTAATTTAATGTAACATACAACAGCTCAAGTGCTTTCGAAGACTCCGATGTATCTCTATAAATTTGCTGCTCATGTAAAATTGAGTTATTAGAAGGCACCTAATATAAACTCAGAAAAACGTCGCTCGTAAATCAGCATGGCAAGTCTGTCGCCTTCTTTTTGCACCTATTTACATAGAAACTCTTGCGGAAATGAATTTGCATCTAAAATATCTAACCGTGACGTTTATTAAGAAATCATATCGAGACCCGCGGGTTAACGTGAACGTTGTTAAACAACTTCTTAACTGAACAAAAAGAAGACAAAAAAAAAAAACGAAAAGAAAAAAATGTTAGCAGAAATTGCGAGAAACAGCGGAATTTCTTGATATCATTAATTCAGTCACGGGGAATTTCAAAATTGAAAAATGGGAAAAGCCGTCGGTTGCTTTAACGAGGGAGGATCTCGCGCGTACACTTTTCCCATGCATTGATCGCAAGTAAGTATTTTTGCGTTTGCGAACGAACCAGTTTGGTTACGTCAACATATATACAGAGAGGGCATCGTTATAAACACACCTCAACCAGGTACAATAAGTACCATCGATCGGTCACTTTGATCACGCGGAATAAAGCCATATAAATTTTATGAGCTTTGCGTCTTCTTGACAGCACGCCAGGTTGCATTGCAACCATTTTTGTCAAATGGATTATTTATTTATTCATTATACAAAGGGAAAGAAGACTTGTAGTTCTATAAACTATATTGTCGCCTGTCTCGTATTTTCATAACGCGCTTGGCGTTACGAAAACAACAAAAAAGAGTCAAACAAAGCGAAACAAAAGTTCGCAAAACAAAGATAGCGCGAGTGTGTAAAATAAAAGGACAGAAAAGAAAATGGCGACTGGCAATAAGAGAGTGAAAAAGTGCTCGCGGACCAAAGGGATTGTGCGCCTAAATGAATTACTCGCTGCTGCAGTGGAAGCAGTGTGATGATGCACAAGCAGATACACTTTTTCTGCACTCATTTGCAGTTGTTATGACAGAGTGTGTTTGCTTCCAACCTCGTGCACACTGATCCCCGTAATATAAACACGTGTACACTCCTTAAGGGATCGTCAAATCAGACGCTTTCTCTCGACATGTTTATTAATGACACAATCACTTATGAGCTTGACGCGTCTTACGTACATCCAAATAGACTCTAGTTAAATCGAGAGCCATTTTTGCATTTGTATTGCTCTTCCTCTTAAATTAGTCACAACAAATAACGCAAAAGTCAACGTTTATTTTTGAGACATTTTTATCTCATCATAAGTATTACAGCTCATCTTTCAAAGCATAAATTATCATCAAAATGAACATTGAATATTCAATATTACGTAACTCTAATAAAATATTACTAAAGCATTATTGCTATATAAATTCCACTTTTTAAGCACAAAGCATATATCATATCATATTTTGTTATGAAAGTTTGATTTGTATGAAATGAACTTAATACGCTCTGTTAGAGTAAGCATCACTTTTTCTAAAACAGAGGAGATAATTGTTTGATGAACATGTTGTGCTTCGTTATTATTATTTCATGTCTATTTAGCTGCACCGAAATAAATGAAATCCAACAAAGAAATACAGTTTAAAGTTTTTTATAAACAATTTGTGCTTTTCTTCAACACAGCCTTTCCGTCAGTTTGTCAGTGAGAAACATGAAAATTTGATTATTGATACAAATTTATTTGTGATAACGAATCATATTTCCTGCGCGTTGTTGATTTGCAGGCGCAAAAACATTTATCTTTTGCAAACGAGAATGATATCAATCAATACGCTGAATTACGGCATAGATTTTGAACAAAGATTGGAATTCTAATGGAGAAAAAGATAATGCTGTTTTTAACGAGGATCGCCGTTTCGAAAGCAACACGCGGAATCCTAAAGTTCGCCCGAACAATCATAAATCGCTGGCAGAGTGCACGAAAGAGCAAGAGCCAAGCAACGAACGATCGGGAGCACTTAGTGAAATAAATAACATGGAGCAGCCTCTTTGTCGTCGATTGTCGAACTTCCGCCGGTATAGAAGCCAACTCGACGCTCGAATTTCAATTTTACCCACCATCTTTTCGACTATGAATCAAGATCACTTTGAATAAATATTCACTGTCATTTTTTCACCATTTGTCTCTTTTCTTCTCTCCATTTATTTATAAATGTTGCTTTTACAAGTAATTATTTTTTTCTTCTTTTTTGTTCATCACTATTTAATGTAATTGCTACAGTTCAGCTTAATATTAATTTCTATGTTTTTACATAAAGAGCAAATGGATTTTCGTATGATGAATAAATTTTTCGTTAAATTGCAAAATTGCTTTTTCTATATGAGTGGCAATAAATAAATGAATTTAGCAATTACGTCAAAAGTAAACGTGTCAGATACATATAACATCATGTACTTCTACAAAACAAAATGTATAGAATCATTTTTGTCGATTTGTTTATATTTTACGCGTGACATTAGTGTGTGTGTGTGTGTGTGTTACACAACTAATCTCTATAATTTTACAGCAGTTATTGTTTCTGATAAAAAAAAAGAAATTTGATAAAAAATGCTACCAATAAATTACATAAATTGTTTATTTTTCATCTACTGATATCCCTATAATCTTGCTAATCACACATATTTAAGAATAATCTCGAATCAAGTCATTAACATGAAATGCAAATAAAGCAATTTCATATTAATTGAGTAATCGGACTTAAATTATTATGTTTCATTTAAAATGTAACATAGCAATTTATTTTAAAAGAAAAAAAATGTATAAAACTTGTAGGAAGAAATTTTGAATATGAATGCTGTAATGCGTTATGTTAGATAATAAAAATGCGCAAAATAGCGCAAAACGATGAACAAATGTGTGACACGCGACCGCATAGCGTTATCAAGTAACTGCTATATTTTTCTGAGCTGAACTTTCCATGTTAATGTGTGCAGTGCACGCGTCCATTTGTAAGCCGCAAGTAATGGGACACACACTTGCATCCAACGATGTATTTTACGCAGGCAACGCGCAGAGATGCGTTGCCGAGTTTTTGCATAAAGTATGGATCAATTTGTTAAAGCCTGTGAAAAAATATAGCAGCTGAAAGTGTCGGCAATCATGACTCCTAATTTTATGAAAAATGTGAAATTCACAACCACAAATAATACTTCTATTAACGCAGGTATTCATAAGCATTGGGCCATAAATCATACCAATTAAAAAGACAGCTAATTTTATGCGTTGGAGTGCGCTTAAAGGTGACAGCGTATAGTTAAAATTTTAAATTATTTGCATCCATTTATGACAATATTTATTTTAAATGACATACATTAAGTACTCTCATATAAATTCAATTTATTTTTTCATTATTTGCACTTATCGAAGACAAATATTTTTAAACGTATCTTGATACCCGTCAATTAAATGCTAATATACTGTCAAATGTGAAATTTATAAAAGAACACCAGATTTTCAATTAATTGGTTTTATAATGATTGCAGTGTCTTTCTGAATTTGATGTATAACATCAAAGTATTTGACGACTTATCCAGCAATGATTCAATCTTTGAAAGATTAAATGTTAGAAATGTAAATATGTTCGTATTAAATCTGGTATTGTGTATGACGGTTCTATTATTAATAAATAATGATCTTGTGACTTTGCTTTCACATGTATAATTTTGCTACTAAAATAATAATATCTGCGTATTTACCATTGAAAATTTATATGCATTTTACACAAACATGCATATTTGATAAGATCTTGCAACAATATGATTCCATATTCAATTATATTTCTATAATATTCGCAAAATACATTATATCCATTTCTTTTATTTATTTATTTATTATTAAAAATCGATAAAAATGTTCAGGCTTTCTGCATTTCTTATCTTACATTTAACATTCATGTATTTGGAACTTTGTGATAATGCGATTATTTATTTAATTTTATTTAGAGATGAAGCAACTATGAAATTTTGGTAAACAAATTTTTTAGCATTTTCACATTTCATGCATTTTTTCTTGTAATTATGACGTTGTTACAGATATCTTATTTTAGAAACTACAACAATATTTACCTTTTTAATTTTCAATTCTTTTTCATTGCACATTCCAATTATGTATCATGACAGAACATCAGATTTTTTAAAGAACGTTGAAATAAAGCATATTAATTTACATATTTGTTTTGATCATATAAACACATAATTAAAAAACAACCGTTCGTACATACACTATCTTTTCACCAAAAAAATATTTACTCTGAGAGAAAAAGATATTTCTTTTTTAAATATTGCTTACAAAAATGCATTTCCTGTTTAAAGTGCATATACATTTACAAAAGTGTGCTCTCAAAGACACAAAGCTCCGTAACATTTCATAAGTTGCAAATAAAAAAAATATGTATAAATAGAGTTTTGTTAGTATTCTTATATATTAATGAGATTTGATTTGTTTATTTCTTAATGTGGACATAATCTAATAGTCACAAAAGGAAAATGATATATTTACTAATTTTGTTTAATTATGTAGCTGAAAATTTTTTTTAAACTCGATTTATTTTTCTCTTACAAAAGAAAAATTTTTTTCAAAACTATTTTTTTGAAAACTGCCAAAATCATATCATCAACAATTTTTAATATTTTAGAATTGAAATTGAATTATCTACAAACTGTCAGGCAACTTTTATAAAATCTTTATTAACAACAATTATAAACAATTCTCTTTCAAAGTTTTCACTCAAAAATCATATTTTTTCAGAATACATTTTTTTGTTATTTTTGGCACACAAAATATGATCTGAGTAAAAATAGTACAAATAAATATAATTGTATTTATAAAAGTATTTGTGACAATGTATAATTGTTTTGAAATTATTTTGTCCATCTGTAATATATTGCAGTGGTTCATTAATCATACTGTAATCGATTGAAGACAATAAGAATGTTTTGATTTCCTCATTGGGGTTTGCAGCAAGTGCTATTGGAAGATTTATATTGATGTGAAACATTTGTCAAGATTCTGTAGTTTGCATGAATTGGAAGGTTTATTAACTTTCGCGCGCTTCTACGTGGAAGGAAGGAAGGAAGGAATATTAGGATTGCGTGTATGTAAGTGTCTTGGAAGACTCACACTTACGTTTGATTAAGTGGTCTGTGGTTAAGTTAAGTCTCGCCATCGCAAAGACTTGGAGTGTCTTATACTATCGGGACGATTCTCTTGCGTTCCCACTTGGATACGGCCGTCGTACGTATAGCGTGTGCAATATGGACATATTGCAAAGGTAATTACGCGAGTCATATCAGCGCATTATTTTATGATAACGAGTCGCTACGAATGCTGTCCAATTAGCAAAATGATTCGCACTAAAGTCTATGCGCAATCTTATAATGAAAAAGCGCCGGTGAATATACATTTATGATGGGAACTTTAATTGACTTCCGCTGATCTTGTAAAAAGGATGAAAAATTTTCGTCTAAATTTAAGTGTGCATTTTATGTATAATTGAACCCCCGCTAATGTTGGCGAATATTTGTGCAAAAATTGTTAATTAATTATGCGACCAGACTAACGCCGCGTGCATTAAACGATGCTTTATCACATTTCTGATTATCATAAGGAAGTGTTTCGCACGTTTGTTTGCCATGAATACGCACCTACAATGTTACCAGAACAGCATCACCATTTTTGAACTCATCCTTTTTTTCTCACTCGATCTTTAAAGTTAAATTAACTTCCTCTTCTTCTTTATCATCTTCTTGCATCTTATCATTAATACGCTATTTTAATTATGTTTTTTGTTAATTATTCAATTAAAACCATATATAATTGCTATAGATGGTCGATAGAAAGTGTTGGTGAAAACGTTATGAGGTTAAGTCATTTATGGTATGTGCAGTAGAAGAAAGCTCATTTTGTTATAGCTTTTTAAACTAACGTCTTGATTTGTTCGCTTTAAATTACTTTGCGAGCACAAAAATGAACATAAATGAGCGTTTCAAATGACCAAATCATAAAATTGCATTATGTATATTAATATTATTCATTCAATTGACAAAAAATACGACAGTCAACTTTTGTTCAAACTACTCAGAAACTTAAATAGCGAGAAAGTATGTTTACGAACATTTTATGATATAATAATAAAAATTCAAGGAATTAGACAAACAAATTTTTCATTCATGTTATTTTGGAATCTATTATTGTGTCTCATAAACAAATTTATGAAAGTTTCCTTTGCTTTTCATGTGAAATTATTAATATTGATTTAACGTTGACCTCATAAAAGTCAAGCTGAAAAAGACAACCACCAATCTGATAGCAAATAGTTAAACTAAAATAATAGAATGCACGACGATTTTCAACGTATATTTTTCGTTTGCGTTGAATTAACGTATCGTCGATATTACGGTGATACATCAAAAGCGTCCAAAAATTGCAGTGAGTTGATATATAGGGTGTCCACTGAATGCAAAACGCTCGTATATTTCAACGTACGAAAAAAACGACCGAAAAGAGTTAAAGGTGGCATTTTAAACATTTTTATTTGCCTGCCACGTAGCAAATTGTTCGGTAATTAAAATCCAATATAAGTACATTCAATTACGTGTCACAAACGTTTTCCGAACAAAATATGCGAAATCAATGAATAATCAAACATGTTTCCCTTTTTTTTTTCTTTTTTTTTCAAATATCATAGAGATTAATTGTAGTATAAAGATAATATTTTTGTTCGCAAATAACGCAATTTTTCACTTGGATTAGTTAAATGTTATTCTAGTCTAGTTTACATAAAAGCAATCATACATGAGTTAAAGAAATAGCTGAAATAATGATGCTGTTAACTCAGTGTTATAATAGTGATAACTATGAGCTTTATATACTATGAGATGCAATGTTTACGTACGCATGCACATACATTCATATTTACAGTAATAAAAGTATCTGTTAATTGTATTTGACGAAGCTAAAATGTCGAAATTACGTATGCACATCCTATAGAAACGTAAATTATGTCCGACGTCGATTCGTCTCATAAATACAACATTTATAGTGTAATTAGTCATAATTACTGCGAGCAATAATACATTTAAATGAACGCACAAAATGCGTTATTTATTTACTTATTCAGTTGTGTAAACGTGATATTAATTTTACTAAATATGCACTTGTCATATTACATAAACACCATTGCGGTAGATTAAATGGATATATAATAATATTACGATCAATCAAAATTAATTAGGCAATTAAATAATTAGTTTTTCATATAAAAGTATAAGAAAAAATAAAATGCAAATGTTAAGAAATAATTGTTAATTTGTGAAATATATTAAATATATTTTACTTTTAACTGCATTTAGAAATTGCAATTAGAAGTTTTTTGAATTCTGCTTTAGTTGAGAGTAAATAGAAATGTGGTAAACTGAATTTTTAAATGTTAATCATCATAATGAATACTTGCATTTACGACTATAGCATTAAAATGAAAGGTTGTCAAAGACGTCAAACAGACATTATGACTTCAACGCTAACGTTTTACACTCTTATATAGCAGTCAAATAATATAATGTGTATTATTTTTGCAATTGTACCACATATTTTCTTTACAAGAACACTTGAAATGAAAAGAAAAAAAAATTCTTAGCAAGATTGAAAACAGAAATCTGTTTTCAATTTCAATTTATAAATGATACAAAAAACTACTCCACGCATGTTTGATTTGATTTGAAGATGCTCTACTGTAAATTATAGAACGTTATGAAAAGCATAGAATTGTTATTTTCATTTTTAATACTTGTAAGAATCATACTTATAATTTCTTTATGACTGTTTTTTTATTTCATATAGTTAATCCATTTGTATAAGCCCGATGATTATTTCTTACGTATTTTATTTAATTATAATCAAGGGGCGCGCCAGCGCCCCAACGAGCCAAGGCGCTAAGCAACACTATTTTCTGCGATTTTGGCCGACATAACCTCAATCGCATGATTATCGCTCGTTTTTTCAAACTTAAGATACATCTTTATAGTTACATTATCTAAATTTGATTTTATTTTATCCTAATAACAAAAATAGTTTATAAAAAAAGTCAGCAAATATCATATTTCGCACATTTTAATTTTGATTTTACGTTACCTGTCAAAAATAAGATGAAATTTTGTTCTCATTACTAGATTTTGTCTTACCATGGTGACTTTTGTCTTACCATGAAGTAAGGCACATATGTCACTTTTCGTCTAGTCACTGCAAATAGCGAATATTGTAAACGTGGGAATTTGAATTCGAGTGTGAGAGTTATTATTAATTATGCAAATTTTTATATAAATACAATATTTATTTTACGATTACAATCATTTTGGCGGCATTTTAAAATAATTTAAATAGAAAATTATTATGATATTATAATATTTTAGCGGTATTTTTTATTTTTGTAGTAATTTTAAGAACATTTAACGAAAAATAAACAACAATAATTTTTAAATCGTTTTAGCGACAAATTCAAAATAATTCAAAATTGTACAATAATTTTCGTGAAAATTAACAAAATTACCTTACAAAGATAAAAAATGGACGAGCCAAGGTGTTTGACTGCATACTTTTTCCTTAAACTATATTAATTTTAAAGCATAATAATAATCTGAATACTATAATCTATAAAATTGAAAAGAAATAAACTATAGAAAATTAAACAGAACAAATTCAACATGAAAAATATAATTAAATTATTTTGGCACAAAAAAGACCAAAATCAAAATAATAATTAAAGTATTTTTGCGGGAAAAGAGACCAAATTTAAAATCAAACTAATAAATAAATTATTTTGACGGGAAAATAGACAAAATTCAGAATCAAAATAATAATTAAATTATTTTGGCGGCAAAATAAAACAAACTCAAATTTTAAATAATAATTAAATTATTTTGGGGCAAAA
>JABFPJ010004721.1:0-13279 GCA_022817425.1 Gryon sp. ZL-2020 | reverse complement strand
CTCACCCCCCCCCCCCCCCACCAATTCTTCTTCGTTTCTTTGCTTTGTTGTACTTTCTTTTCGTCTTCATCTTTTTCTTCGTCGTTCTCGTCTTCATTTCTTATCGTATTCCTTTTTTCCGTTACGAAAGTTTCGTGCTTCTCTTCCGGCATGGCGATTCATGCACAGATTCTGCCAAAATGTTGAGATTGAGTTTTAGACAATTTTTGTTTCCATCCTTTTTTATTTTTTGGCAAATTGTTATTTCAATTGGATCGCAAGAGCCAAATGTTGATTGATGCGATTAAATTTGTAGTTTTAGAGTTCAAGTTGGAGGTTCAATGTCGAGATTTCAAGGTCTTTGACGAAAAAAAATAGATAGTCAAATTGACTATCCAGATATTCAAATCAACTATCCAGAAAGTCAAATTGACTATCTCCAAAAAAATATAATTATACGGTTGCCATGGCAACCTTATAGTTGTAATATTTCTAGATAGTAATTTTGACTATCTAGATAGTAAAGTTAACTATCTAGACTAGATAGTAAATTTAACTATCAGGACAGTAAACTTAACTATCTCGATAGTAAATATGACTATCTAGATAGTACATTTAACTATCTAGATAGTAAATTTGACTATCTAGATAGTAAATATTGAAGATACTCAAAATTGAAAATCCCCTTCAGGAAAAGTTGACATTTTTGATGAAAAACTTGGCAACATTGCCTTTCGCGAGCGTTTTTCATGGCTCTGCTTTTATCCTTCCTCTCCTTTTCCTTCCCTCCTTCTTCCCTTTCTCTTTCTCGTTCGCGGAGGATGTTCTCACGTATTATTCTGCATTTCACCGGACTGCATTTCATACATTTGACACCAAAAATAATAAGCAGCCTCTCTTTCCGACAACTTTTTGAATCTTAACGACCTACAAACATTCGCAAAAGTTTACTACTTTTTTGTAGTTTTTACAGTCTGAATAGTAAAAATAACAATCAGCATAATTGAAATTACTATGCAGATAGTAAAAAATCACTATGTAGATAGTAAAGATCACTATTCAGATAGTACATTTTACTATCCATTTTGTGCAGTGTATTAAATTTTAAGTTTCACTTTTTTGGCGGGAAATAATGGCGGATTTTCAAAAAAAAATAAATAAAACAAAAAAAATGTAAATCAGAAGAAAAAAGTGGAAGTTTATTCAAAAGATCATGCTGAACATGGTCCTTCGAGCAAAGTTCAGCACGTGCAGCAACCCTCTTTAGAAAGCTCAGTAAGACTGTGTACGAAAGACCCGTTTTGCATGTTTTGTATTTATTGTATTGCATTTCGGTACAGGCGCTTACAAAATTCGCCACTTCTCCCGCAAGATGCACCGGCCATTGTTCGCTAATATTGCATTTTTTTTCTTTCATTTTTAACATATACTTTTTCCTATTCACATAGTAGTAATTTTTCCTGCTAAAAATGATAAAATTATACGGTTGCCATGGTAACCGTATAGTTGTAATATTTCTGGATAGTAACTTTGACTACCTAGATAGTACATTTGACTATCTGGATAGTAAATTTAACTATCTAGACAGTATACTTAACTATCTCGATATTAAATATGACTATCTAGATAGTAAATTTGACTATGTAGACATTAAGTTTTATCTAGACAGTCAATTTAACTATCTCGATAGTAAATATGACTGTCTAGATAGTAAATTTGACTATCTAAGTAATAAATTTGACTATCTAAATAGTAATTTTTACTTTCTAGATAGTAAATTTAACTATTTAAATAGTAAATTTGACTATCTGGATAGTAAATGTAATTATCAAGATAGTAAGTTTGACTATTTAGATAGTAGATTCAAAATATCTAAATAGTAAATTTAACTATGTAGATAGTAAATTTGACTATCTAGGTAGTAAAATTGACTACCTAAACAGTACATGTGTCTATCTAAGTTATTTTAATTTATTATCTAATTTAACTAATTAGAGAGTACATTTGACTATCTATATAATACATTTCACTATCTAGATAGTAAATTTAACTATCTGGCTGGTAAATTTGACCATCCTTTTTCCATATAAAGAAATTAAGAAATATAAATTCGAACGAAAGATAAACCCTTTAATGACTTTATTTCAAGTGAAAATATAACATAATTTGCGTTACTTTATTAATGAAAACGTGACCATGATTCATAATACATGTATGTGTTTCATATATATATATGAAAAAAAAACTTTGGCGAAAATTGAATTATTCAACGCCAAGAAGAAGCTTGTAATAACGTTTTTATGCGTAATTTAAATTGGCTATTATTATGTTAATTTGTATTAATAAATGTTACAATCATACGCCGTAGTAGAAAATTAAATAGCACTATAATAGGGCTCAATTAAGGCACTAGATGAGTTGCCTTAATAGATCATCTTTTGGCCAAATGTTTTGTTTTTCGATTTTGTAATCAAAAATAATATTTTTGTAATTTAAAAAATAATTTTTTTTGAGATATTAAAAAATTGCAAATTTTCGATATATATATATAGTAAAGTTAACGTTAAGGCATAATTCATGTTCTTCAACAGCTGATATGTGTAAAAAAACGTGAATTCAATAAAGATGCATTTCTTTATCTATGAAAATGCGCTCGTAATTTATATTAAATTTTGATATAACGTCGATATTAAATCTGTAATTTATTGCCACTAAACTTAATCTTCATCTCATCTTATTTTGCATTTTAATATAAACATTTTTTAATTTTTTATGAATAATATGGATTCTTCACATTTATTTTTCTTTCTACTCAATTTACAATATTTCTTTGATTATTTATATTTTGAAAAGTGTTCCATAAATGAAAAAACAGAAAAAAATTTGTTTTCTTATTTTTCGTTTCATATTCCGTAATTTAGAGATTTATTTTCACGAATGACAAAACGAAACATCTTCTTCAGCTTTTAATGCCACAATGCAGAATCTTATTCCGGTTTCTAAAAGTGGATTATCGCTATTTGCATTGGGGAACTTTTTTTTTTGCTTTTGTATACTCGCTACAACTTTTGGCTACGACATATAAATTCATATTTTGGAAATTCACTTCGGTACATTTTTTTAGAATTATTTTTAACGTATTTAAGCGTCGCCAAAATTGGATAGTCAAATTTACTATGAAGATAATCATTTTCTATTTCTCAAAATAAAAAAAATTGTCTAAAAAATAATCAAAATTTTATCATTTTTTTCAATCTTTAAAATATTGTAGAAAAATAGATAGTCAATTTTACTATGCAGACAGTAATTTTTTTAATTTTCAAAATAAATAAAAAAATTGTCTAAAAAAATTATGATCAAAATTTTATAATTTTTTTTTGCAATTTTGAAATTAAAGGGAGGGGGGGGAGAAGCCATATGAGAATTTTGAAGTTTTCATGACATCGGTGACGTCGATGGTGGCTTCGTCGGCGAAACGCGCTCAAAATCGACGTCTCAGTTCGTGTGTTGCACTTCGTGCCAAAACAACCAGTTCCGCCGCTCAGACGATTCTTCGTGCATCTCCGGCGCACGTCGGGGCTTATATTGATCACGAGAGTGCACGATATTCCAGAACGCACACACACTCGTACCAAATCACCGACGCGGCTCGAGATGTGGCCGCGAGTTGGCGAGTCAAAATACTTCTACGAGTGTGCTGCGTGTATGCACTCACTTACACATTCATACACACACATACACACACACATATATAAGCACATGTATGTGTTTGTGTGTTTCGTGTGAATTTATATTCCAGAGTCTTCGGCCCTTTTTTCCAACCAAATTGTGCAACATTTTTCTGGATATTCTGTTTACTGGAAAATGGATAGTCAGTTTTACTATCTGGATAGTCAGATTCACTATTTGGATAGTCTGTTTTCCTATCTGAATAGTCGGTTTTACTTAATAGATAGTCTTTTTTACTATCTGGATAGTCAGTTTTACTATTTGGATAGTCAGTTTTGCTGCTTGAATAGTCAGTTTTACTATCTAAATAGTAATTTTTACTATCTGGATAGTCCATTTTACTATCTGAATAGTCTGTTTTACTTATTAGATAGTCCGGTTTACTATCTAGATAGTCAGTTTTGCTGTTTGGATAGCCAGTTTTATTATTTGATTAGTAATTTTTGCTGTCTGCATAGTCAGTTTTACTATCTGATTAGTCATTTTTACTATCTGCATAGTCCGTTTTACTATCTGGATAGTTCGTTTCACTATCTGCATAATTAGTTTTACTATCTGAATAGTCATTTTTACTATCTGGATAGTCCATTTTACTATCTAGATAGTCTGTTTTAGTATTTGGATAGTTTGTTTCACTATCTGGATATTCGGTTTTACTATTTGAATGGTCAGTTTCACTATCTGGATAAACAATTTGACTATCGTTTGTTCTCAAAATAGGAAAATGACAAAGACAAATAATTTACGATTGCATGAGTTATCGATTTGCAATATTGTAATATCAAAAAGCTGTCAGCTGAATTTTGTGGCAAATTAAACGATCGCTACGTTTTTTGTCCGCTAATTCGATGAGGTCGTTGATCTGCGAATGTCACATTTTCATTTCGTTATTATTATTTTCTTTCTTTTCTCCTTCCCTGTCTCTTTTTATTTCTTTTTTTCTTCAGCAGAGCGACGGCTTCTTTGAATAATTTGATACTATGTTCATTCATTTAAGCAGAAGAAAAGATGAAAAAAAAGTTAGTATTCAGAAACATTTTATACGATGAGATGTCATTAAATGAATTTCCGAAATCAAATTTTCTTTAATGGAAATATAAAACAGTTATTATTTAAAATAAAACAAAAGATTGTCGAGAGAAGAAAAAAGAAACAAAAGAAGTATCAATTAAATAAAATGTAGAATGAAAATGTGCAATTCTGTAAAAAGTGTTTCGGATAAATTACTTTTGAGACGAAATTCTTGGTCTCCGACAGTAAAATCTAACTTCAGTGTGTGTTATAAAATGTTACGGAAAACTTAATTTTCATTGAACTGCTTCATTTGCTTCTAATGAATCAAAAACGTACTACTCGGTTAGGTTGTTGGAATGCAAAAATCATCCAATTTTAATGAACCGTTTGTTTGAGTTGAACAAAATAAAAGCGGAGAAATAATAGTAGAACAAGAAGTGCATTATCCAAAGATTAAAAAGCCAACGAACAAATACTCGTAAAGCTCTCTCGGCTAAATGAACAATACATTGAAATTTGAACAAAGAAACAAGCATAAGAGAAGCGGCGCCTAAATATTGTGAAAATTGCGAAGCCTCGAGAAACCGGGAGATAGAGTTATACACAGCTCACTTGGAGTACAATGACACTAACCTCGAAACGATCGTTTTTCACGGACAAATGTAGCAATTAGTTGTTTCATTAATTACGCGAATCGTAGCCTAGTCGCGTTGTTTAGGTCATAAGATAAGGACAGAAACAAAAGAAGTAAGAAGCGAGAAAGACAAGGGCAAAAGGAAGAACAAAGAAACAGAGACAGATAGACAAAAAGAGAAGGAGGACTTGTTGTGGGGGAGAGAGAAAGAAAGAGAGAGACAAGACTCCCTTTGCATCGCAGGGCTCCGGTGTCAACAGGTTTTATTTTTGCTCCGCGAAAAGTCCAAGGTCCTCAGTTACCCCCACTATGCATTCCTGACTACTCGTTTCTTTACCTCCAGTCACTGACAACTCTCGGGGTGGAGGAGGCAACCTCGTTAAGGGCTGCAACGCCACTATACTCTCTAACTTACATTGCCAAGTACATTTACGGAATTTCACGTAATCTGATCAATGAACACGGCGAAACAAGATACACCCAGGAATATACATCCAGCAATATCATTAAGATAGTTCGAGTTTGACCGGTAATTGAATATGTTTTAATTGATTTTTATTTTTGCAAAATAAATCACAACTTTTATTTAACCATCTTCTTCCATCTTACTTAACTGTTATTCAGACTTAACTTTCGAGGTTAAGCAAGACAGAAGAAGATCGTTAGATGGAGGTTGACGATTAGTTGACAAAAATTTTAATCATTTTCTTTTGTTTTACAGCTTCTTTGAATGTGTTACATTTGTCGACAGACAATAAAAATTTGGAGGACTAAAATGTGGTTATCTAAAAATGTTGAGCCAAAAATCTAACACCAGCTGGAAGATATTCGTTTAACTGCAGCCGCCACCGCACATTGAACACGTGTGTGGACTATAGGAAGAAACACACGAATGCAGCACACTTGCGAACTGCACATGTACATGCATGCATACAATCAGGCCACGACTAGACGCAAGAGAGACAGCGTAAAGGCTGCCCGCGTGCAATGACGGCAACCTCAACCTTATATTTCTTACCTCCACGATGTGCACTGCAGTTCTCCTCCTTCCTGCACTACATCCTCCCTCTCCACCCTTTACCGCGATCTCTCTCTTCCTTTCCCTTTCTATCTTTCTCGTACTTTGTCCAACTGTCTGTCTCTGTCCGTCTGTCTCTTTCTCTTTGTCTTGCTGTTTCTCCTTCGCTTGTCCACCCCCTCCGCGAGTGTCCCTTGCCTTTTGCCGGCTAGAAGCCTATGTAGATGTCGTACGATAAACTGGACATCCGTTTGTCGCGTTTTACTGCCGATGCACGGCTTGCTTGCAATTGCAGTTTCTTAGAACAAAGTCTGAAATCGAGAATTTGATCAAGTTAATATTACTTTTTATTCGCTCTCCCTTTTTGTTCCATTTTCAACTCAAATTAAATTATTCCTCGTTTTGCAATGCTTTTATTTAACTTGCTCGTTTAACGTATATTATATCATCATTCCTTTTTAGTATTTGTAATTGTTTTATGGCTTGTTTAATTATATAATTTTATCAGCATCAAATTATAATTGCATAATTATGCAATTATAAATGTCCACGAGAGACATTTATTTGATCAATGCTAATTATACTTTGAGTTTGGACTGATTAAAAAAGTTATTCTATGTGTGCTTGACATATATATAATTAATAAGCAAACTGCAAGTTATGAGAAAGTAAAGACGATGGACATAAAGGGGGAGGATAGTGTTAAGGAAAATTTGCAGTGTAATGTGATAGATGAATCGGGCGCAGACACTTTTGTTGTGCTGAAATCGACGTTAAATGCGAGCGAGAGCTCCAGTCGAAAGGAACGCATAGCGGCATTCTCGTGCGAATTTCACACCTTTCGGTCCGAGGGAAGAGTCTCCCTTTCTGGAATAAATCGTAATCGTGATACGTATGTTTGCATGTTATTGGCGGGGTTCTCTCTGCTTGTGGTAACACATATACATTTACACACTCGCACGAGTACATATATATACATATTTTTACGTAGGCGCATATATATATATCTATAGAGAGATACACACACAGATCTGGTTGTATATATGAGTGAGAACCTGTGGGTATCCACGGGGACTCGAGAGCTGCCAACTGGGAATAGGGATCGGATGGCATGGCTAGACGGGCTACAGACGGGACGCGTCCTTCGCTTCTGTTCACGCATATGCATACAGACTCACGGTGTGTGCGTGAATGAGCATTAGGAATATCAGCCATCCCGGTTGTGCTTTCACAATATTCGCATTTCATAATTGCAGTCAATCATGCGGTTCAACTAAGTAGAGATATGCGTCTCGAAAAGCTTTATTTTGAGATGTAAATGAAGGCCCGGGAATTTTGGGCATATTTCAGAAATTTTTATTAAATATACACATGATGATATAAGATAAGTCTGATTTAGTTTCTATAAAAAGATTGCTTTCTCTGTATACATCTGCTTTAATTAAATGAACTTTAAATTTCTTTCGTAGTTCATCTATAGATATACGAAGCATCTGCAAAACATTTCTACATAATTCTATAAAGATCTATATATAGTGTCTTTCGAATTGGCTGTAGATATAATATTTATCATAAACTACGATTTTCATTATGTTTCTGTAAGTTTTCATTGTTCAAAGCCTCGCATACTTATGTGGTTGCTCTATAAAGTCGCAAGTATTGCTAACAAATTGATCGGTAAATTTTCACCTTTATACTTTCCATTTAAGGTATCCAATTTCATTGCTGTTCAAATAATTTTCCAATAAAAAGTTTTCTCTCAATAAGTCAATTGCATGCTGTAATAATAACAAAAACCACAAAATATAACTAAAGGGGCTGAAAATCGAAAGTAAAATAAGCATTGTAACCTAGTGCGAACGCAAAAACAGGAAAACACGTAAAGCGAACAAAAGAGGTAAATGAAATTTGCGCAAAAATGTAACAAAAAATGTTGAACGGAATGAAGTTGGAAAATGTATCTACGATGACGTTCAATTATCGTGATTTGCTGTAAGGTCAGAATTAATGGATAATACGGCTATTAATAACGCGTGGCGTAATATCAATACATATTGTTTGATATGGAGCGCGGAGTTGCGAGTGTAACGTTTCCGGTTGGTCGGAAGGTGAATTTACTCCGTGTCAGTGAACTTTGTGTCGTTTGACCCCGACGTTCGGTTTTTCCGCGCGAGAAGCCCCGACCTCGTGCAGCATAGACTCGGCGCGATAGGGGAAACACGAAGAGAGGGGAGAATAAGAAAGAGAGGAGGAGACAAAAATGTGCTCTCTCGCTTTCTCGTTAGTTCTCTCGCTCTCCTTGGGATATTTTCGAGGCCGCCTTTCTGTTATACTTGTTTCATCGTTACCCTTTAAATCCGAACGCCTTCGATAGCAGCACACTCCAGACTACAGGGCTACTTTTCGCGCAATTGCCATTCGTTAATCGCTAATGCCTGCTCGTACGAATAAACACGCCTTATTTACTACCCGCTTCAATCGTGCCAATCCCTTTGGCTTGCGACCGCGATATTCTGCTTGCTTAATTGCCGTTGTTCATTCTTTTATATTGTCTCGCAGCTTACACGTCATTCAATAATTACACCAACACTTTCATTCTCGTTTTCGCATTTAACAATGAACGTTCCAAGTTCTTTGTTCCTGGTCACTTTAACATTTTTAAAGCCATTACATTTTACTTTAAGAGAATTACAGACGAACATTAATCGGACTTATATTTACTAGACATAAGTGGAGAATCAGATTTACCTAAGCAGAGATTACATCCAATGAATTTGCCGATGTAATTAAACTTCTTGATAGAAAGGGGTACATATTTAAGTGCATCGCTAAAGTGGCTGAGAATATCAATACTTATTGTAACAGTTTCAAAGAAAACTTATACACCCATTATCTCTATAATTACCTTTAAGTATCTAATAACCATTATAACATTATTACTGCAATTTTCTAAATCACTGCGTTACATAGTTTCCTCTTTCAATCAAAGTCAATGATCAATACAAGTGTGACTTGAATTGATCATGTCGCGAGTGAGAGAATACATCAAATATTTGGCGTATAAAGACATTTTATCTCTAACAGTGGCAATACGAAACACCCTATTACTACGTCAAATTGAAAGGAGGGAACGAAGCACAATACCCAATACAAACTGTATAGCGAAGTGCCAATTGTCTCGAGATCTTCCTTTCTTTTAAGCTTATTTTCCAATGCAAAGTATCCGCTTCTCATTATTTGACAAATCGTCATCGTATTAACGCCTCAACTTGTCTTTGCATTCGCATTAGTCTTGTATATATCTGGTATTTCAGTTTAATTTCCAAAAGCAAAGACGCATTAATTCGCTTTTAATGCGCACTGCATTTCATTTGCATTACAATACAGCAATGTTACAATTTTGTCGCAGTCAATGTTTTACAATGATACGCTTAGTTCTTAATCTGATTAACGATACTTAAGCACATTTCATTACAATATAGTTAAAATTACATTACTTTTTTTTCATCTAAGGAGTATACAATTTATATCAAGAGACACGGTAGTGTCTCTGGTCGAGTATAAAAAAAATTGCCAATATTACCGTGTCCCTTTTACATATTTTAGAAGTTATACAATACATTGGTGTAAGTTTATAGCGTTCATTTGGCCAGTCAATCGCTTGGATGTGCTTTGCGCAGAATCGTACAAAATCACGTGGAAGGTGAACGAGAGACACGCGGAACAATGAACCACCCTGTATACACCTATATCCGTCTGGTGTCCCTTTCTTTTCCGCTTCTCTCAGCTTTGAAGCCACGAGTTGCGCGAACTCTTGGTCAGCCGCACGCACGCTGCACCCGACGTTACGACCCTTGACACGTCCAGTGCCCCCAAATGCAATTTTATTGCATGCCAGTCATGGCTCTACCAATACGCCCGGCGCTATCAAACAACTCCTTTTCTATCGCTCAACTTTATTTCCGAACTTATATTATATTACATATATATATATATGATATGCTTTGTATCGATATATACATGTACATGAGAGGGGGGAGGGGTAGGAGATTGTAAAGGACTTCAATAAGAAATCAAAATTTAATAAGGAAATGAAATTTATTATTGCTAGTGTAAATATAATAATTTTATGTTTATATATAATTTAATCGTAAAATTTAATATAAAATACGACATGCAGAGGAAACCTTTCCGGCGACCTGTGCAATGATTACAATATTATTTATAAGAATTGTTTCAAGAATTGTTGATTTAACAAGATTTCTTGGGTTATGTAAAAATGTATATAAATATAAAGTATACTTACTGCTTTTTATGAAGGTCGTATTTCTGACGAAATAAATAAAACATTGTTAATACTTTTGTTTATAATGATAACTCGAGATATAATTGTATATAATGAAAAATAATGTTTTAATTTAGAAGTCAGATAAACAACAATGTACAAACATTATTTATTTAATTTTCTTATATCTTCGAGCACGAAACATAAACGTTTACAGTAAAATATTTTCGCGGAATAAATATTTTCAAATAAATTATTTCATGAAATCTTGTAATTATCAAAGGCCAAGCGTGTTTATGTTTACTTTTACACAAAACATTTCCCAGCACTTTTTATCGTCGTAAAACAGTTTGTCCAACTTCTAATTTTACACATCTTTTTCATTATTTGCTTCACACATTTTACATTATTTACCATTTTCAGTTACATATATTAACATTGACGCAAAGAAAGTCACCCATTCAAATGCATTTTGAAATTAAATTTCAAATATCCCGATTATATATCCTCAACGCCGCACTGAATAATAATAAAACGTATTTTTACCATGAGAAACGATCGTCAATTATCGCACGATGAATTGATTTTCAAATCGTTCGGCCCAATTATCAAATATTTCCACGCAACGGAGAATTTCAACCGCTGAAATTTGCCGGCCGAAATTCATCGTAACCTGCAAAATTCGACACGCCAAAGCACACGATGCAACCACGTATACATAGATATAGATTCACAAACACACACATTATATGTATGAGATGCATTTCGTCCCTCAAATTCCCTCCTTGCCTCTCCTCGTCTCTCTCTCTCTCTTTCTTTGTCTCTCTCGCTGCTCGTTCGTCTCCGTCAGTTCGGTCGACCTTTACGTCTCTCTCTTTCGCCTCGCGGTCATCACTCGCAGTCACGCAGTCTCCCTCGGCCGCCGACTCCAGACAACGGTAGCTTCAGTGTCGCTTACCAAAGCTTCTCTCGTAACCTCTGCGTAGTGCCGATAGTTCCGCTGCCATGTTTTTCCGCAAACTACGAAAAACTCTACCGCCAATTACCAACAAAACAAAAACGGCCAATTAAGTGTAGAGGGAGTCAGGCGGCGCGCGCAACTTGGCGGCAAATTTGAATTCGCTCAATCGACGTAGCCTGTCGGTCACGTGGTTTGGTGACAGTGTGTCCACAGATGGCGCTGCAGTCGACGCATAAACAAAGGACAATAGATTAGAATAATAAAGTTAACTTTTGTTTTGTTTTTCTTTTTCAATTATTCTTGCCCTTTGTTTTGCTTTAACTTCTAGAGGGAGTTAGTCGGCGCGCGCAATTTGGCGCCAAATTTGAAATCCTTTTTCGATTACTTTTACCCTTTGTTTTGCTTAAATTTTTAAATACGTTCCTGAGGATTTTTTTTTCGGCCATTTAAGTATAGAGGGAGTTGGTCGGCGCGCGCAACTTGGCGGAAAATTTGAATCCGCTCAATCGGCGTAGCCTGTCGGTCACGTGGTTTTGTGACAATGTGTCCACAGATGGCGCTGCAGTCAACGCATAAACAAAGCACAACAGATTAAAATAATAGAGTTAAATTTTGTTTTGTTTTTCTTTTTCGATTATTTTTGCCCTTTGTTTTGCTTAAACTACTAAATACGTCCCTGGGGATTTCGTTCTTTGTTCGTCTTCTCTCTATCTTCGGCGTTTCTTCCCTCTCCTTTTTTTCCCTCGGAATTGATCGCGCGTAGTACTCTACACGAACTCCTGCGAACCTGTTTTTTCTTCTCTTTTTTCTTCTTTTTTTTTGATTTTTTTTTGTTTTTCGTTGTTTCTCCTTCTAGTTTGTTTCGCTTTGATTTGTTTCTTCTTCTTCGTCCAACAACACGCTAGAAAAATTACGTTAATTAAAACAATTGAACACAATGTTGAGCGCTATTTTCGTCGAATTAAAATCAAATTAACACGTCAATTATTTAAGTCACCATTCGTACGTATATATATATCTACTGTATAATACGAAAAAGGGATTAAACCAATTATAAAGAAGAGAACTCGTTTTACAAATTCACTGGAGGGACAAGTTTTTGCGTATTGTCATAATTGTTTGCTGTTAAATTGTTTACAAATTGTATAATCATTCAACTTGTTTAATTCGAACAAAAAAATTAATTGACAAGAACATTGAACAAATGAAAATAACATTAATTTTTTTTTTTTTTTTTTTAGAGAGAAATAAAGCCTTCATTAAAAATCATTTTTCGCTTGTAAATTTAACTTAAATCAATTTGAATTTCTACTAAAAACGTAAGATAAAAATGAAACGTAGTTTTTTTTATTTTAAATAAAAAAATTTTATATAACAGAAATGTTGGTTATTCAGTAGAATTGGTCTATTAATAGTCAAACGGACGCATTAAACTTGATTTCTTTAGCATTTGATGGGCAAAGTTTAGGGATCGATGGAAAATGCATCGGCAACAGTGTTTTCGGCTGTAATTGAAATTGAGTGTTCAAAACATTTAATCTCTGTGATTACCGGGCACATTATTGTAATACATTTTGCAAGCACAAAAAGAAGGACATTTTGATTCTGTTGCAGAATATTAAATGAATAGTCAACCGCAAATTGATGTCGTCAAATTTA
>JABFPJ010004720.1:0-13280 GCA_022817425.1 Gryon sp. ZL-2020 | reverse complement strand
GCTTGTCCAAAAAAAAAAAAAAAATGCATGACACACAGTGGAACAAATGGGAACGGAAGCTAATGACAGGCCGAAGTCGCATTTTAAGGAGCAACTATTTACAGTGAAGAAATTCTCAACTTTCGTTTCGATAATATTTCGTGATCATTATCATTAACTTTTTTCTGCTGCCGCTGTTGTGGTTGTTATTACACTTATGCATTTTGCAGAAGTCCCTGTCTTATTTGCACGTATAATTTTCAGACACGTGTCAGTGTCTCATGAACGAACCCCTTTTTTGGCATCTTATTTACTTGTTTCGACTAATGACTTTAATTGGAACATTTAGTTGCATGTATTTGCAATAGATCTTTCATATTCATGAAAGACTTTTTTTCATTGGATCATTAGACAATTATCTAAACGTTCGTATTCTGTAGTAAAATATATTTTAAACTTGCATATAAAATGTATGCAAATAATATTTCATGTGACACTTGAACAAATTCAAAAAATAATATTTCAAATATTTCTGTGTGACATTGTTTTCGATATTATTCGAAATGTTCAAATAAATATCGTAATTTGTCATACTTCGTATGAATGATTATTATGTATATCGTAAAGTACTATATTCATTTTTCTCGTATAAAAGTTTAACTTTCTCTTATAATGCATTAAATAGTTTTAGCAAACTGGGACATTTGCTTTTAATTTTCCGTCATTTAAAACAAAGATAAACACATGTCGATGATACTGTTTATTCAGGCATCAATGTTCAGTGCTACGCGAAATGCATTTTTACTTTAAATCCGATTACCTCGGATAAAACGCCGATCCAACGGATAGCAATTTCGTTCGCTTGAACTTGCAATTTTAGAAATTATGCTTTAACGAGCAAATCGCGCAGCACTGTTATTAAATCTCGATCGCACTTTTTGTACTTGAATATTGTCGTTTCTACAAAACGTTTGTTGCTGCCTATCATGTCATATTCTTCTTTCCAGTTTGAATTTGATTATTACAATTAGTATGCCAGTTTGAAGACAAATTGCGTTGAGATGCAAAAAATCTCTGCATTACAGGTATTGAAACAGTGAATAAATGTTTCAAAATTTATCATATAATGGCCCGTGATAATATTTTATGATAGTTTATCATTAATGCAGCTTTTATATTCAAATAAAAAAATAAAATCTATAACCTTCATAATGTACTTTATATAAATGAAGCATCAGTTACTTCACCAAAGTTTGACAATTCTACATTAAAATAATTTGAATTAAAAAAATAATCATTACTTTGCGTGTACTCTCATCTAAATTAAGATTTAAAAATGAGGTTGAATCTAATTTATTGTATTTTTACTAACCTCCTAAAAAATTATAAAGTCTCTATTCAGATATCTTAATTTTCAGAATCTTAATTTTAAAAAATTATGTGCAAAAAAACTGAAATAATGTTTACTGTAATATTTAAATGTGCTTAGCTTTTTCCATACATTTAAACAAATATCCATCATATTATATCAAAAAAATCTTTTTAAAACTGACTATATATATCGTTCTTAGCCTTAAATAGATCTTGACATTATAGTTATATTTATACATAAAGTTAATTATATTCATACCTTAAACTGTAATGCATTAATTTCATAAACATATAAATACTTTTAAGAACCATTACGTAAAAATATGTATCAAATAAATAAAAAACCGTTGACAAAGTATAGAAATATATCGCGCATATTGCGATACCATCTCGCTAAAATTAGTATGAATATTAATAAATCCGACATATATACAGAACACATTTTTAAGTTAATTCATATCTTCTTGCAAAACTTATTATTTTGCATTTAATGTATAAAAATAATAATTTACGCTAGTCGTGATTGGAAAATGTGCATAAAATGTAAAGAAAATAAATAGATTGAAAAGCAACGAAAAGAAAAGAAGGAGACGAAAGAGCCACGAGGCTGAAAATTGCAATGCCGAGTCGACCGCTTGGTTCAAGGCCCAAGTCGTATACAATTGACGCATATAATGCAGTAGTTGATTGCACTATCGACCGGGCGCGAGCTTGCAACCGTTGTACCATGTCGTCATGACGTCATCTTCACTAATGTCCGAGTTATATAAACCCCTATGTTTGCGTGCCTCAGCACGACTTAACTCAACATTCCCTCCTAGACTCCTCCCGCGATACTTCTCGTTCCAACTTTACCCCACCATTTCACTCTTACTTCTCTTTTGCTTCTTTTCTTTGTCCCTCTTTGTTTCCTTCTCTCTTTACTACATCGTTCGTCCCCACCTTACTTCTTTTACAAGGGTACTTTAACATCAGTCTCAACCTCAACCGTGTTCTACCTTATCAACGATCTTTCGTAATACTTTTTACATTATTTTATTTTATGCATTTTTTTATAATTTTTTATTTAATATAACATTTCAGATTGCTATAATATTTTGTTAATATTTTGTTCGGTTGATTTTAGTGGAAACATTTTTTGTTTTGTTTTAAGTGAACGTAAAAAGCGATTAGTATCAATACCAATTCAACGAAACAATATAACTTTATACATTTCATTTACATATATATTCATTAAAATTGATTATTTTTCTTTACTTATATTATTATAATTTAACTATTACTTAGATGTAGCGACATCTTTGTAAAAACAGTAAAAGTACTAGAAAATCCATAACAGAAATTTACTTTTTCGATGGATAAAACAAAAATTTATAAAAAACATACTTGATAGTTTTTTCAGTTGAAATATTATATACACATTTTAAATAACGTTAATCACTTATATATTTTATGATTAAAAAAAAAAACAAAATCAAAAAATGTTTCCGCCCGGGATCGAACCGGGGACCTTGTGCGTGTGAAGCACACGTGATAACCACTACACTACGGAAACTGGTTGAAGGCTGAGGCTCTACGAAGCGCTTTATTAGTCGCAGGAATCAGCGTAGAAAATGTATCACAAAATATTAGATGTATATTAATTCAAAATACAAAAAATGGTCTTTATAAATTTAAAAACAAAAATATAATTACGTAAAACAAAAAAACATATGAAAAAAATATTGCATTTTTATTTCTACTTACCAGTGCTGGGTCTAAACTGAATCAACACACTATATTATTTATAATAACAATTTCCAGGAGTCGTAATTATGTTGATCTATCGTTATTATAAGTAACTTCTGAAACATAAAAAGAAAAATACATTTGTTTAGAACAAAACTGTAGTAAACGTTAATTGAATGTTTTTATGATAAAAATTTATTGAGTAAAATTTTGCGAGTAAATGAAATTCTAAAGCAGTAATAAGTATACTCTAAAGAAATAAATACACTATAAAAGAATAAATTTACTTGGTGAGTTTAAAACAACAAATAACAAAAAAACAAACAAAAACAATAAATTTACTCCGATGTTTATTTCTATTTAACACAAATTCTAATTAAAAAAAATATCAACTATATTTATTTGAAAATTTAATCAATTAATCATGAGTAATTAATTTTTTATGAGTATATTAGGTTTTCGCCTTTGGAAGTAAAGTTTTCACATAAAGGATAAAGGAAGTTTACTGGAAAAATTTCCAAAACCAATAAAAACCAATAAAACTCCATTTTTTGTTTTTAGGCCCCCACGTTATTTACATATTCAATAAAAAACATCACCTACAATTTAACAGTTTGAATTTTATTTGAATTCTGCAATGTGCAAGAAGTATATATAAATATAGATAATTATACACTTTATAAATGAATACTATGCATTCTTTTATATTCATAATACTCAATCAATCAAGTCCATATAAGTACAATCGTTGGCATATAGATAAAATTCTTCATAAAATATTTGAAAAATACTTTATAATTATGCAGGAACATCACAATAGAAAGTTTTAATTTTTAAATTGTATAATAATTAAAGTAGGCACATATATTTCGGCATTATTATATTCATAGTTTACTTGTTTAATATATCCTAGAAAGATTGATTCATAGTAATTAGAAACATTACTTAAATATATTATGTATACTTTTTCAATACCATAAATTACTATTCCAAAATAGTAAAATATAAATAGAATAAAAGTGTTAATAAAAACCTTTGCTCCATTTTACTATTTTTAATCGTAATTTTAGAAAAAGTATATCTAATATTGTTATAGTTAAGTTATTAATTTTTATGGTTCAACTATTATATTATAAAAAATATAAATGCAGTTAACTTTTCATAAAAATATTTTCAATGTCAACAAGAATATAATTACATAAAAATATTATATATAAAGTAATTATCCTTAAATTTGTTCTTAAATATTCTTTTAGCAAGTTCAATAACTGAATTTAGGTTAACATGTAATAATACAAAATATTTATAAACGTTCTCTTTAACATTTTGGCAAATTTTATGAAATTAATTTTTGGCGAAAAAATTGATCAACTGTCATCTGTCATAAAATGCGTCAAATTTGATTCAATTGATGAGTTCCAACAAGCATTTCTTGTAGTCTCCAGAACAATCGCCCTAAAAATAAAATTTAATATTAATATTTTGTTTATTTTACATAGTCTACTTCATTCCATTCAAAAGTTCAATTTAACTTACAGAAATGCAATCTTCAAGACTTTGTCCATGATTACGTTGAAAAGCTTGTTTAATTTCATGCATATCGATTTCAGAACGAGTCACAATTAGTCTTATAAGTTGTCTGTCATTTGTTCCCATGCCCTTCATACTCTTGTAAATTCTTTCTGCAAAGTATGCAGCTCTGTCCTTCACACATTTAACTGTGAACGAAAACAATTTATAATTCGTTTATAATTATAGCTTTTTATATCTTTAAATAAATAAAAATAATTAATATTAAAACATTATTACCAATAGCGAGTAATCCTTTCTCAATGTCGCCCGAGAATTCGTTTTTAATGGCATTTTCAATGTCATGTCCAGTAAGACCATTATATTCCATAAAAATTTGTTTAAGTTGAGGTACACTCCTTGAAACCAAAATTGCGTTGAATGTTGATTCATCCGTTCCAAATTGAAGTTCTCCTGCAATGGAAATTTATTTATATTTTATGAATGTTTAATAAATATCTGATATGTTTTTTAATTTCCACATACATTCAATTATGAATATATTCATATTGAAGTATTTATCAACTTTTACCTGCTTGCAGCAATTTTCTAGCATCTTCACGAGCAGCTTCCGGATCTACGTGGAAGCTTTCATCACGATTAGCGCAACACAATGATACCATCAAACGTTTGAAGCTTCCAGAAGTATCAGATCGTAATTCGTCTTCAAGATCTTTTCCATAAACTATACAGAATTTATAAAATTATGAATAATAAATTGAACTATTTAGATAATTTTAAATTAAAAAATGATGTAATATTTATTTTGGTGTACTTACTCGATTGATAAGCTTGTTTAATTACACGAATCTCATGGTTTGAAAGAGTGCATAAAATTTCGATAAGAACGGACTCATCAGTTCCGATACCTGACATTGCTTCATGTAATTCTTCAGCATAATATTGGGGCAAAGGTGTCATCATTGCTACAACTAAATCTTCAAAGCGACCAGATAATTCAGATTTTAAATCTTTGATCAAATCCTAGAAATATCAATACAAGCAAATAAATATAGCTATCAAAGTAAATTTAGATAAAAAGAAGATTAGCTTTCAAATATGTTTAGTTCTGTTTATCTGTTTCAAGATGGCTAGATAAAATTTTAAGTATACAAACCTTTCCGTACAAAGTTTTAAATTGGTGGGCTATTTCTAACCGTTGTTGATTGGTACGATTAGCAAGAACTTTAATTATTGTCTTTTCATCGGTTCCAAAGCCCTTCATAGCTTTTCTTAATGCTTCAGCATCAGCGGTTGGGTTAAAGTTGGCTACTGGTACTACAGAAGGAGATACCTAAAAAAATCAATGATTATTTTATATTATATATTTCATATTACGAATATAACTATGTATAATTTCTAATATACTGAATAATAGTAAAAAAACTATAATGAATCTAATATATATAACTACTAACTATTCAAATCTAACATCTTCTTCATCATATCTCAATTATACCAGAAACAAATATATTTCAAAAAATATTTTGTGATAATAAGTACAGAGTTTATAAGTAAATATATACGTTTGAATAAATAATAAGATCATTTTTAAAAATGACTTATTTAAATATTCGAATTTCAAGAAAATGAAGTTATTAATCGAAAAAAAGTATTTTGTATTACATGTGTAACAACTATTTATTCATCTACTATGTTTTGATGCATGACTAATTAAAGTTCAGTTACTTGTGACGTATGTTCACGTCAGAATTTAGTCATCATCATTATCTGCCAAACGGCTATTTTTACTTCATCATTGTCATTAATTATAAAAAATGATGCTGAATGGATCAGTGAATCATTTTGGAAAGTTGAATATATACATATATTTCCCTAACAAAGTGAACTTTTGAGAAATTAAATTTGCTTTTCTTAACTATAAATCAAGTGAGTAATAGGCCAAGTAAAGCAAATCTATTTTGCTATATTTTTGTGAATTACTTTATCTTTGAAACAATAAAAATTAGAATAAAAACTATATAAGATCAATTCTTATTTTTTTGGTCGTTCTCACCTTTGGCGCAGACTGTTTATTGGAACCTCCATAAGGAGTATAATGACTTGAACCTCCATGCCCCCCGGAATGACTTCCGCCTGAATATTGGTTTGACTTAGGAATAGAAGGATTTGGTTTTGTTGTATTTGACAGGTTTGGATACAATTGTCCTGAAGAATAGGGATTATGAGGAGAAATGTTTTGCTGAGCATTCGTTGGAGCTTGTGGTTGACTAGATGGATAAGAATAGGATCCTGCTTGCGAAGGATAAGGAGAGTACTGTGAAGGCATTGTTGGCTGGGAAGGTGGCATTCCTGGTTGCGTTGGATAAGATGAAGGAATTCCAGGTTGTGATGGATAAGATGTTGGCATACCTGGTTGGGAAGGATAAGATGTTGGCATTCCTGGTTGGGAAGGATAAGATGTTGGCATTCCTGGTTGGGAAGGATAAGATGATGGCATTCCTGGTTGGGAAGGATAAGATGATGGCATTCCTGGTTGGGAAGCATAAGGTGATGGCATACCAGGTTGGGTTGAATATGGAGAAGGCATTCCGGGCTGAGAAGGGTAAGGGGAAGGTGTGGGCATTCCAGGTTGCATTGGATAAGGGGACTGACTCTGCGGCTGAGGCATGCCAAAAGATGTTGGAATTGGATTGAATCCAGTAGAGTATGGTGGAGCTTGGGGAGCAGATGGAGTGCCAGGAGGAACGCCAAAAGCAGTCGGTGGATTTTGTCCCGGAAACGACGACCCTGGGTACCCCTTAAGGGTTACAGGAAAGAGACATTCAAATTTACTTAGTATTGCTTTATGTTCAATTATTTACTTATTGATTTCTAATGATTTGCTTTAAAATTCAGTTAAAATGTTGCAAATCAAGTATTGAATAGTTAAAATATAATTTCGGTTTAATTTTAAGAATGTTTAAAAGAAATAAATGAACGAAGAGATATTTTTTTGAATTATGTGAAAATTGTTTCTTTTTCTAATTACTAGATTGGAAATATAAGCACACCTGACAATAATATTATCATAAAAATAAAATAAAATGATTAGTTTTGTAAAATTTGATTTTACTTTTTTTCAAATAGTTAAAATAAAGATCTGGTATAACAGAGATGTGACTTTTATAAAATTGTTATTTATGCAAATGATGAATTAATTTAAATAATTATATTTTTGTTATCTATTTTGTATCATAAAGTATAACTATAAATATAATTAAAACCAAAATTTAGAAGTTTCCGCTTATTAATTATAAATTAAAATGTAATTTAACATTAATAAGAGGAAACTTCAAAATTTGGTTTTAGTGATTAAAAGCATGCAGTGTTAACAAAATATATCTAAATAATACAAGTCATTATTTAGTAATGATAACATGTTTTTCTACTTAAATGGCATCATTTTGGTCGAATGTAAACTGTGGCGATATATATCAGATTCAACTATCGGAACATGCAATATTATCATGAAAAAAATATGATTCATATTATAAAATAGAAAAGTCATGTGAGCATCATAGAAATGACAAACACAGCACAAGAAACCAATAAGTAAAGTGTATAAAATTGTCGCAACACATAAAACACTATAAGTAGGATGTAACCTACTTTATCATGATTTTCAGAACATTATTTTATCGATTCAAAAAGAAATGCGTTGTTGACACCGCAAATATCTTTTAAAAGCAATAGGTTTAAGTGTTACGACAGTCTACAAAATAAAACATATTGTATATATAATTAAAATTTACCTGATATCCGTAACTCATGATGATTCCTTTTTATTTGATCCTTTCAATGAAGACAAAAATAATATTCACAAATGAAATAACTCCTCAGTTATATATCTGAAAGAAGATAATTTTATAAATACAAATATCTTCGGAAACTTATAAAATTTATCAAATAGAAAAAATACTAGAGAATTTTCCATTAGTAATTGTTACGTGATGTACATATAAAACGTGACTGTTTAAAGTAAACCAATGACTAATATTGCGTAAAACTTCAATTTACATATTTTATTATAAAACTTAAAAATATAACTTTGTTTAAATAGAAAATACATAAAATTATAAAATGCCTTACCAAAGCAAAGCTGATGTAAGGTAATTGTTTTTTATGAACACGTCACTTGATTCAATTCTGTACTACGCAGCGACGTGTACGAGATTCAAGTCTTTTCACAACTGAACCTGAAGCACTAAAGTGAATTGCCAACGATGACGTCATGTAGCACAAACCAAAGAAGTAGAGAGAGAGTTGCCATTCCTTCATGCACTGTTTCTCCCACTACTATATGTAGTAATGTTATTTTCCATTAAAAAGATTTAACTATACATATTTTATATATGTATATTGAATAAAAAAAGTTTAACTAAATTATTTTATATGAAACTTCATAAACTTCACGACTTTGATAAGTTTTATACATCTGCAAAATATATTTAAAATATCTATAATAAAAAAACATTGCAATAATTTCTGATAATGCTAAAATATATTTAATTAAAGTTAAATATAGAGCATTTTAATTTTAATTTAACTGAAATATTATATATATATTTAAAAATGGCAAGAGATTATTTGCATACATTTAAGTATTTACTTTCGTAACTCAAACCATACAGTAATATCATCGAATTCTTCTATTCTAATTCTAATATCATCGAAAAATAAATATTTTTATCACAAGTCAATGGCTAAAAATACATATTCTAGATTTGATGTATTGTTCGAATGATTTTACTAAATTAATAAATTTAAAATATAATATGGCAAATAATAAAGAAAACTGGGGATAATGTGGCCGCTTTATCCAATGTATTGTAGAAATGTATCGTAGAAAACTACGAGTTCCATTTTATTTTTTAGGCAAGTGTGTAAAAAAAGCGAATTATTAATTAACTAATTTATTTATTTATTATACAGTCATTAATGCATTATTATATTATATGAAATAATATTATATGTATTTTATATTAATTTAATTGAATTTAATCATATGTTTCTAATCTTTATTTAATTTAATAATATTTTATTTGTATTCAAAAGCAAATATTGTAAATTATGACTAGAAAATAAACAATTTAACTTAATTCATATTCTACTGTTCAAACTTAACAATTAGTTAATAATTTCTAATATCATATACTAAAAACAAAATTTAATTCTGTGTATCAAATGTTTTTATTCATTAATGCGCCCCTAAATAATTATTTATCTTATAAAAATAAACTATCTAAAAAGATATTATTACAATCGTCATCTATATTTTCTTTCGAACATATTTTCTTTTGAACTGTTTTATATTCACAGATAATAGGTTTGTACAATTCGCCATTAACAACATTAGGTTCAATATCGAAATGTTCTTTAATATAACTTAATACAGATTCTTCAGTCTGTAAATTATTAAAAATCTTTTTATCCGATTTTGATAAAACTTTTTCTAACATAAAAACTAAATGGTGGTGCATACACAAAAATTGCGTTGGTATACGCGACACAATATTAAGCCAGTCTTGAACACAAGAAAGAGGCGTCACTTTTTCTCCCGCGAATAAAGCAGGATTAGTTAATAAACCATTCGCACTCATTACTCCACTGCATTTTGATTCAGCATACAAATATTTAGCATCCTCTAAACTTTTGACATTTCCATTAGCAATAACCGGAACTTTAACGCAATCACGAATAAGTTTCAGTCCCTCAAGATCTATTGGTTCACTTCTCATTTGTGGAGTTCGTGCATGAACCGTAATAAAAGACACGCCAGCCTTTTCAACAAGTTGACAAAGTTCAACAGTCTTTTGGATTTCTTTCAGCAGACGTATCTTCACTGAAACTGTGAAAGGCTGAGAAATTCTGTTTCTAACTTGATAGACCAAATCTTTGACCAACTGTGGTTTATTCAACAAACTTGCTCCGTAGCCGTCTTTCATTGCCCATCTTTGGGGACAGCCACAATTTAAATCAATTCCATTGGAATAACTGTAATTTTTATTCTCATAAATCTATGATATTTATTAAATTTATTAGTACATAAATCAAATTAAAATTTTTTCACAGCATACTTACGGAGCAACTAATTCAGCTGCGTTAACAAAATCATCGACTTCTTTTGCTGCAAACTGTACAATCAGAGGATTGTCAACTTTATTGATGACCAAGTCATTATTTCGAGCTTTGATAGATTGTACAAATGAATCTGCTAATATCATGGGTGTAAAACAAATGTCACATTTATATTTACGAACTAAAGTTCGAAATTGTAATCTAAAATAAAATTAACATTAATTAATTATATATTTTTTCAATTATAATATTTCAGATAACGCCACTAATTATGCTTTATTATGTAAACCCTTGTTATTTTAAACAAACAAATAGTATAATAAATAATACAGACCTGCTGTATCTCACCATTGGAGCACAAACAGTAGTTAATTTTGGTTCATTTAATATATCTACAACGTTTTGCGTCATCTTAATAATTCGTATTTTACAATAATAAATAAAATTCAATGTAAATTACATATATTTAATACTTCAATTCAATACATTTCCAGTAAATGCAATGTTGCTCCATTTCACAAAAAGGTTATATTATTGTTTATTTGACGATTCCCAAAGACGGTCCCGCAGAGACCTATCTTTCCGACCAAAGATAAAAAGACTTGCATCTACTTGCAATATATAGTTAATAATGCAAATATCAGCATCAGTGATGACTGACCCCAGAAAATGTCGCATTGATCTCCATTATTCTCCTTTATTTTCAATTAAGGTGATATCTCAGTCACATAAGAGCAACAAAGATGGAGCTAATGGAGAATCTATTAGAGGAAGAGAGATGCAGTGATTTCATCTGACATATCACCTTAAGAGGATTTTAATATACATATTGTATATATGTATTTTTAATAATAAATAAAAATTATAATTAAATTATTTTATATAAAACTTCATAAGCTCCACGACTTTGATAAATTTTATAAATGTCTAAAACATAATAAAAAATATTGCAATAGTTTCTGATAATGCTAAAATATATTTAATTAAAATTAAATATAGAGCATTTTAATTTTAATTTAACTGAAATATTATATATATATTTCAAAATGGCATGAGATTATTTGCATACAATTAAGTATTTACTTTCTTAACTCAAATCATACAATAATATCATCGAATTCTTACCAAAAATAAATATTTTTATCACAAGTCAATCGCTAGAAATACATGTTCTATATTTAATGTATTGTTCGAGTGATTTTACTAAATAAATACATTTTAAATATAAAATGGCAAATAATAATGCTAATAAACGTTCAATCAGAAGAACTGGAGATGATGTGGCCGCTTTATCCAATGTATTAAACAAATCAGTAGACGTTTCAATCGTTGCAACAAAATCGCAAGAATCGCCAAAAAAAGGAATTAGATTTCAAAATACTTCTACTCCTATTAGAAGTTCTCGACTTATGCGTATTCCGAAAACCCCGAAAAAAATAATTAATAAAGCACATGGAGTAGATAATTCACATTTATTATCAGTGCGAGAACTACGGTCATTGTTTTCTCCTGCAAAAAAGCAAGGTAATATTTGCACCTTTATATTATATATATTTATATTTTATATGTATTTATATTTTGTACCTTTTCAGAAACGAATGTAAACGAGAAATTGCAGAACAAAATAAAAGTAAAACCAACTGTTCACAAAATTGTAATTACCAAGCCAAAAATTATATTCAAGTCTCCAAGGAAAACTAAAGCAAATTCAAATAATATGAAAACTGAAATCGTCAAGGATAAAGAGAATGTATCTGTTTCCAAAAGTGTAGAAAATGCACACAATGAATCTATAATATTATTGAAAGAAACCCCACAAAAACCACGAGTTCCATTTTATTATTTAGGCAAGTGTTCAAGAGAAGCGAATTATTAATTAACTAAGTTATTTATTTATTATACAGTTGTTAATTCATTATTATATAATATGAAATAATATTATATGGATTTTTTAATAATGTTACTGGATTTAATCTTATGTTTGTAATCTTTATTTAATTTAATATTTTATTTATATTCAAAGCAAATAGTGTAAACTATGATTAAAAAATAAAAAAAAGTAACTTAATTCATATTCTGTTTTAATCTACACCTCAATCTTAACAATTAGTTAATAATTTCTAATATTATAGTATATACTACAAATAAAATTTAACTGTTTGTATAAAATATTTTCATTAATTAAGGTGATTCTTCAGCCATATAAGAGTAAAAAAAGATAAAACGAATGGTAAAATGATTAGCTGTAAAGAGAAACAACGAATTTAACTGAAGAATCACCTTAATATGCACCTAAATAATGATTTATCCAAACAGTAATCAATTTTTATTCATTTCATATATCCCTGATTAAACGGCCATAAGGATTCATAAAACAATTTTATTATATGAATTTGCAACAGAAAATTCATAAAAGATATATGAAATTTAATAAGCTTTTATTTATATTTCATTATGAATATTCATAAAAACATAGTAAACTCATTTTTGAGTTATGAATTAATATGAAAATTCATAAGTTTATTTTATAATACAATAAATTTATGAATGGT
>JABFPJ010004719.1:0-13281 GCA_022817425.1 Gryon sp. ZL-2020 | reverse complement strand
AAAAAAAAAAAAAAAAAAAAAAAAAAAAAAAAAAAAAAAAAAAAAAAAAAAAAAAAAAAACAAGAAAACTAAGCAAATTTTGTTGGAAGTCAACTAAAGTAGTACCGAAATGGATTATTATATTTAAAATTGCATAACATGAAAATATAATATTTATCTTGTAAATATGTAAATAAAGAAAAACATTGACTCAGACTTCTCAGAGAGTACGTTACAAGTACATGTGTACTAAAAGCACTGACTCAGTGCAATCAAAATAAAGTAAATCAAAAAAAACGTAAACGTATATCGTCGATTGATCGCTCAGGGTCGATGAACATTTTTCTGATGATACATTTTATTAAAATATAAAAACAAGTTCAGAAAATTATGTTTTCATTCAATACATTTCATTTGATTTTGCATAGTTTTCCCGTGTTTTGGATTCCTGTCAATTCGTAATTAAAGAAAAAAGTTATTACGAAATATTAGTAAATTTGAAATAAGATTTGTTGTAATGTTGTTATGGAATTTCTTAAGCTGGTATATAAGTTACGCTGCCATGAAATCAGTATTTTTTTTATAAAAAAAATATATTTCTTAATAAATAATTATTAATCAACCAGGGCGAAATTCTGTGATTCTCGGAGAAACTTTGAACAATATTTTTTCGTTAGTTATTTTTAATTTATGATTTTTGCGTTTTTCTCCACTTCAAAAACTAGAAATCATTATAAAATAGAAATAAATTACTAAATAAGATTCTATATTGATTAAAGTAAGTAAAAAAAGTGAGCAAATCTTGCTCTGGTCCTTAAAGTTAATTTGTATTATTCATGAAGTTGTAATTTAAGAAATCTGTAACGTCGGTAATCAAAACTACGAATGGCCTTAATGCAAATGTTTTTAGCCAATTTTTCAATAATGATTTTTATTGCGAATTAATAGGAATTCAAAACACCCGTAATTGAAGCGTCGGATTCTATAACCAGAGTTACGCACGAAAGACATTATTTCAATTTAAAAAAGTATCGAGAACATTTCCGAAGTATACAAAGTGCGAGTATCCTTAAAGGAGATCCCAATGAATAATGTGGCTACTTGCACTTTGTACATTTCAAACATTTTATCGATACTTTATTCAATTGAAATAATGTCGTTTGCGCGCAAGTCCGGTTATAGAATTCAACACTTCAATTTAAAATAGATGAAAATTAAATATTTGTATTTTAGACGACAAAAGTTGTAAAGGAGTTACAATTAAACTAAAAGTCTTAACTCATTTAAGAAGTTAAAAAAAAGAAAGATAAAAACTGTTCATAAAAAGTACTCTTTGATTATAAAATATGCAATATTTTTATTTAATATTTTAATTCATTTTCTTTCATTAGTAATTTGAAAGAAAAAAATTGAAATTTTGTTTACATCTAAATGAATGTGATAAGCAATATATAGATTACAGAAAATCCTAGCGAGGGGAGGGGAAAGAAAAGTTTCGAGGATAGTCTGCGGACTCTTATTTAGTTGCGTGATGCGAATGAAATCGTTAAGTTAAGTTGTCACATAAAGTCCTTTATTGTTATTGCAATTTTGTTTTTGTTCAATTCAGTCTCTGTGGTCTTGATTGTTTGATTGTGCAATTATTTATTATGTCCACTGTTCGTCATCGAGTACATACAAAGGATGACAGCCATGAAGAGAAAAAAGAAAAAGTGATGAGTAAGTCGTTTTTTTCAATCAGTCAAACACATTTCTTAATATTTTTGTACCTATTACTTATTTTTCATTATTTGATTTTTGCATTAAAAAAATCACATTTGATTCTCAGTTTAAAACATTTCATTTCAAAATAGATCATTAAAATTGTAAAAATTTAATTTGATTTTTTGTTATTAAATTAAATTAATTTTGTTTAAAAATTTTCAATGTTTTCTGTTTGCATACAATGTTATAATTGGAAAATAATTGAGATATCAACATTAGAATATTATATATAAATCAGACACTCAAATCTAGCACAGTTTTTTTTTGATAAGCATCATTCAGATGGCAATGAAACATTTAATACATGTTATGTTAATACTCTAATATTTTTAGGTGCAGATCATGAAGTTTACAGTCATAACAATAATAAAGATCAAAGTTTATCGGAGAAAATAGAAAATAAAACTTTCAACGAGTTCCATGTAAGATACAGAAATAAATATGTCAAAAATACTGAGATTTTGATAAGCTAATGTCATCTTAAACATATATTAATGTAATATTAAACGCCAGTAAATCGGTATGAAGTATAATTATAGTTACAATTAATTTGTAGCATAAAAAGTTAATGATTGTAAATGAAATAAAAAATTAACTGGATATATTTAATAAATTTGTAATAAGACAAGTCATATTATATAGAATTTATTTAATTGCTTCATTTTAAATCATCTATATAAATATTTGCTTTAAGAAAAAATGATTCATACTTAAAAAATGTGCAGGATATATTAAAAGAATTTCGAGAAACAATCAATGAATTGAACTCAAAAACGGACTATTTAGAACAGAAGTTGTTAACAGAGAAGATTCCGATTTCATCACTAAAATCAGAGAATCAAAATAATATTCGGTAACTTATACAGTCTTATATATAAAAAATAATCTCCATGATAAATTACTGTTCTTAAATATTTCTTTATTTTTTTAGTAAATCTCATAAATCCAATAAACTTCCAGAAAGAGAATTTAAACACACAAACTCATTACTCACAGAGTTATTTCAAATTCCACATATCGAAACAATACGCAATATATTTGTTACCAGTCTTATATTGCTTATGATAAGTACTGCCGTTAGTGATATTTTGGAAACAGGATCGTAAGTTTCGTTAATATATAGAAAATAATTCATATAATTATTTACAAGAAGAATTTAATTATCTAATATGGGTTTCCATTGTTTTTTTGAATTTAGAACACATTTAGGTTTACAAACCATAAGTATAGCTTTCGGTCAATTTCCAAATGCTGTTCTGCTATGGCTTTGCATGAAAGCATCAACGATCGGAGTCTACTATTTTTTTAAACTTTGGTCCATACAATATGAAATCAACGATCAAAAGAGTAAGTATTAAATTAGTTAAATTGTAAGGGTAGTTTGTTCAATATATTTATTGTATTGTCTGATTTGTTTCAGCGTTCTTATCGAAATTCCATAATTTCAAGTATATACTGGGTTTTATAATTTATATCCTGCTACTTATCTATTTGCCGTTGAAAATTATAATAGACATCAATTTACCTTTAAGTTCTAGTGTTGCAATTTTAATGGAGCAGGTAAAACTAATTTAAATCTTAAATATAATTTATTACATTCTAGTCTTCTAGTATAATTAAAAAAAATATTTTTTTATAGGTTCGTTTGATAATGAAAGTATATGCATTCGTAAGATCAAATATAAGCAAAGTTATCTCTGGAAAGCAATGTCCAGAAATCTCTCAGTTCATATATTTTCTGTTTATTCCAACTTTAATTTACAGAGATAACTATCCTCGGTAAAGATAACATTTATTTTTAGTTCAAGTTAAAAAAATACAAAAATAATGTCAAATTTCCATTTAATTGTTATACTTTTGTATCTTTACAGAAAACCAACAATCAACTGGTCCAACGTTATGTCGCATTTCTGCGAAGTCATCTTCGTGATATTCTATTTGGCCTTTTTGTTTGAACGATTGTTGTTACCATTATTTCGTAATTTTGGAATCGAAGCTATCGATAAACGAACATTGATCCTTCGAATTTTTGCCGCTGCACTGCCAGCATCGATGGTGTATCTTTGCGGATTCTATTTACTCTTACATGCCTGGATGAATGCTTGGGCTGAGATGCTCAGATTTGGAGATAGAACTTTTTATAAGGTAAGCAACTTTTAAAAAAGCATCTAATTTATTTTTTCTCACATGTGCATCGAAAATACATCTTTTCTTCCCTCAAAAGTGGGACGAAAGTGGCACTTTTTCTTCCTTGAGCGGAAATAGTATATTACGCAACAAGCGTACTATATTTTTCGTTACGAGGGAGGGAAAAAAGCCATTTTCCTAAATCTCCCTAGGGAGGAAAATGGCATTTCCCTCCCCGAGTAACGAAAAGATTTTTTCAATGCACATGTATGAAAAAATATCGTCCCCAGCTAGGGAGAAAATTTGTGGAATATACTAACTAATTTGATTTTGATTTTAATCGTTATTATAAAATAAAATTAACTTTATTTTAGGATTGGTGGAATACAACATCCTTTGAGGTCTTTTATCGAACTTGGAACATAATTATTCATGATTGGCTGCACACTTACATTTACAAAGACTTGTATGAGTATCTCAATGGAAAAAACAAGTTCATTCCAATGTTAACAACTTTCATGATCTCGGCAATTGTTCATGAATATATTTTGGCATTTACTTTCCGCTTCTTTTTTCCGGTGCTTTTTATTTCCTTCGGCATTATTAGTGTCATTTTTATCTTCATGACACGAAAATTTGCTCGAAGAGCTGGCAATCTTTTTTTCTGGTCCACACTCAGTTTCGGCAATGGATATATTGTTAGTGCATACTTAATTGAAGCTTACGCAAGAATCAACTGTCCACCTTACAGCGACGATTTCTGGGATTTCTTCGTTCCAAGATGTCTCACCACTTGTTACAAATAAGTTTTTGTTGCTTATTTGTCAAATTGATTTCGTTAATATTTTATAGTGACTGTGTATTTATTTTGTTTTCATACTCTTGTTGTACAAACTATTTCGAATTTATTTTTGTATAATTAATAAGCCGACGTATATATGTTTAATAATTTATTTAATAAATCGTGTATATTGATATAATAATTATAATATTCTCTTGTAAATTAAAATATGTTTATGTTAAAAATGTTAAAAGTTACTTTACAATTTTGATATGTTTAATATTTGTCAAAATATATATTAATATATAGTTTATGATATTATTTATAATGTTAAAATTGTATTTATTAAAATATGTTAATCGAAATTAAACGATTGCATCACTTTGTAATAATTTTTTGATTTAATAATAAAAGAAATTACTTTATCATCATTTTAAAATTTTATTTTTTAATGAAAAAACTTGAATAAAAAATGCAGGTTTAATTTATTAATATAATAATAACTTTTAGGCTTTTAGATATTATTTCAATTTGGTATATTAAAATAATCTTAACAAATAATCGAATTAAATACCTCGGAATTAAAAAAGAAATAAGTTTATTAAGTCTTATACATCTGTTTCGTTTTAATTCATACACAATCAAGATAGAGCAATATAATTGTATATATATGTACAGATATATAGTTTATATATTTTCTCTATACAAATTGATTTACGACATACCTTTTATACTTATTTTTGTATTATTATTTTTGTACCTATTAGGACAGAACGATTTGAGGCTTGATATATACAATGTAATGTTCATATAAGTTCAATAGCTTAAAAACAAATTAATACAATCTCACAATTTACTTAGTTAAACAATCATGAATTAAATATTATACATATTAAATTATCGATTTGAACTTGCGGTATAATAAATAGCAAAATATAATTGTATTTATAAGCATATAAAGGAACTTATCTTTTTAATTTACAACTTTAATCTATCATTTGAGTAAGTCTCAAATCGTTCTGTTAGAATTGTAGCATCGATATTTTTATATTAAGGCTACAAATGTTCAACATTGCAAAACTTTTTTCAATAAAATAAAAAAAACAAGTTTCTCGATCAGTGGAAAGTGGCCCTTATTTTACAATCATAATATAAAATAATTAATTTGTCTTGCAAATTATTGTAGAATGTAAAAAGCACAATATTTCAATTTAATAGCATATGTTTGTTATATAACTAGTATATAAATTAACAATTTTCACAGAAAATATATAAGAAAATTATTCAATTTAATATAACATTTTGTATAAATCGAAGACACGATAATGTAACATAAAGTTACATATTTCATCGGAATAATAATTTGTTAGATTCTAATAGTTCGATAAAGTACTTTTTAGTTGTGGCCATTAATTAAATGGTTGCGGTACAAAAATGTGTTGAACATTTATTTTTGATTTTTAACTTAGTTAAGTTAAAAAAAAAAGTAAAAACATGAGTACAAAGAAACAGGTCAATTGAAAATTGGAATATAAAGTGAGGCGAATGTGTTTTCTATCGCATTTGTACTTATTATTTTGGATAACATTTTCTTATTAATTTTGGATCTACGAAAATGTATGAATTAATTATAATTAATTCCTAGAATTTAATATTTAAACTACTTTTGTAAAAACCAGCACACATTAAATAAACTTTGTTAAAAGTATAATATAAATACTCAAATAAAATCTAAAAACAATAATTCTCTCCAACTGACTTAATCAAATTTAATCAGTCTATGAAATCAAATTAACTAGAAGAGATAAACAAACATTAATCTAACAACACTATTTTAAATAAAATTTTAACTGAAAAAAGTAAAACTTTACCTCGTTATAAACATTTGTAAGGATATTCCTTAAGAACTTTTTTAAAGAAAATTTCTTTTTCTCGTCAGAATTATATCCATTTGCTTAAAAACTACTTTAGTTTTTAACAATGAAGTAAATGTGAAAAATGTTTGCAAATATCGGTAATGTAACAAATTTGAGAGTCATAAAATTGGTTTAGTTATTCTTTAGAGATTTCCTAAAAAAAGTTCGTCGAAAAATTCCTTCATAAATATCTAAGACTGAGCATAAATTGATCTAAATGTCGAATCTTCAATAGGAGATTCTTTGTACCGAAACCATTCGGATCGAGAAACGTAAAGAACGCAAACAATTGATTGGCTAGACTTGAGTAATCTTCATTTGCCCATGCCAACGAGAGCCTCGTCCATAAGTTCATCGTCGGTGATGCAAGGCGAGGCCGAGTGGGGCGAGGGCGGTATCACGCGTGGCGACGGCGCCGGACTTTTGACGATATGAACGCTCACCGATGGACTCTGCGGAAAATTCGGTGCCACCGGCAGTGCCAATGGTGGCGCCACCTGCGCACCGGCAGCGCCACCTGTAGCGCATATCGCCGCCAGCGCCGCTGTGGGTGAAGTCACCGGGGGTGGCGGAGGAGGTGGAGGCGGTGGAGGTGGCGGCGGCGGTGGTGGTGGTGGAGTATTTCGATGAAGACTCGCAGGAACGATCGACAACGTGCCTTTACCGCCATCTTTCGTCGACGAAAAGTCCAGTAACATATCAGTGGTGATATTCGTGTCACGTGGACTGGAAGATGGCGTGACATCAGATGGCGTTACTGTTGGTTCTTGAAACAGTGGTTCCTTTTCCGGTTTAATGCTCAAATTCAAAGACTTGACTTCCGTCGACGATCCGTAAGACGGTTTATCCGGAAGCTTTGATAAACTTAGTGAGGACAAATCCGATGCTTCTTTGCGAGATTCACTATTAGCAAACTTATCCTCTGGCTGCATCGACAAGTTCCTCGGCTCGTCAACGGAAGTTTGCGATAATAAAGTAGAATTAGTCGTTGCATTGAAGGTTTGCGAAGAGTCGTCGCTTTTGGTTGACGGTAATTGCGTAGGGGTCGCTCTGTTCAAAGTCTCAGAAGACTTGGACATGTTTTCCAGCTTGGTGTCGGCCATTTTGTCACCAGATGGCGTGCGTTTGTCGCTGTTATCTGCATTGGCACGAGCTGATAACTTTGGAATTTGAAACTTGGTATCTAACTGTTTCATCAGTCCCTCAACCACCAACTGCGGCGGAAGACCAGGTAGACTCTGAAGACCTGACATCGACGCATGCGCGAGAAGCTTAAATGCTCGATCGGTTTCACTTTCTTGATTCAGTGACGACGGACTCGATTTTCTTAAGTCCCCGCTCTTCGAACTAAACAAACCTTTGTCACCGAACTTCTGAAAGCGCGATTTATCCCGAACTCGACTCAAATCTGTCGCGCCACTTGAACCGGAAGTCTTCGGCGAGCCATTGTTCGAAGATGAAGAAGACGCCGATGAAGACTTCATGGAAGCACCTTTGGCCAGCAGTCCGCTGCCGGAAGTAGCATTCGAGCTCGATGACTTTGAGCCGATCTTCTGTCCTCCAAATAATGACGCTTTGTTGCTGCTCGAAGACACCGGCGAACTCAACTTTGGCGAAACTTGAGCCTGCGGTTTCTTCGACGCTGGTCCCGAATTCACGCCCGGCTTTAAACCCGTGTGTGTCTTCGGCGATCCATTTCCTGTAACGCAACCACCCGACCCGGAAGCCACAGAAGAACCCAATTTGGAATTACCTGATTTATTATCCTTCGATCTAGTCTTGTTGATGGTAATCTTCATTCCATCCGAACTATGTTTTACCATATATTCCGCCGGATTCTTCGTATCTGCCGAGGGGTTCTTTGTCAGTGTCTTGCCTTCCAGCGTCACTTTATTTGAAGACGTAAGATTTCGTTCCTTCTGTCCCGAACTCGAAGACTGTCCCGACATCGATCCCGACACTGTACTTAACTTTGTATTCCCTCCATTTGCCCCGTCATCAGTACAATTCTGCGCATTCTTCAGTTTATCTACAATCGCATTCAACGAACTCTTACGATTTCTTGCCTGTTGCTGCGCAGCCGCCGTTTTGCCCAACTCACTTGGCGGTGTTGTATTTCCAGCACCGCTGTTCGTCGATGCATCAACTCCCCCGGCAATGTTATCCAACTGCTTCGGTTTTGCACAAGAACTCTTGGATTTCGGACTCTGCCTTCCCGACGAACTGCCAAAACCCAAGGACGTTTTCTTCTCCTTCTCTCGTGCAGAATCTTTATTCGATGACGATGATGACGAGGAAGATGATGAAGACGATGAGGAAGACGACGAAGACGTGGACGATGACGATGAAGACGTGGACGATTTGCATTTGCTCGACACTTGTGCATCATTTTTCGCCGATGATGGAGAATTTGCAGCAGACTTCAGTGCAGACATACTCGGCTTGCCGGCGCTGCCGGAACTTGTGTGCTTGGGCGATGAGGTGCCATGCTTTGGGCTTACACTTGCCGCTATCATTGGCATGTGTTTTGGACTGCTGTAAACCGGTGAATGCTTCGGACTTGGAATTGCTTTGCTGCTCGTTGCATTTGTCTGTTTCAACGTCGGACTGGCGGACTTTCCAGCGAGTTGCAATGCCAGTGGAGCTGCCGTTGGCGAAGCACTGAATTTACGCAGATTGGCACTTGTTGCCGGAGAACTGGGCCTGGAACCGGACGATGATTCTGTAGGTTTGATGCTGACCGAGACAGATTTAGCCAGCGAATCCTGCTGCTGCTGCTGCTTAGGTGGTAACTTTTCTGGTGGACCCATTGGACTCTCCTCGCGCTTGCGTTTTCGCTTCTTTTCCAACTTGCTCTTGCTCTCGTCCGAACTCGACCTGTTAATAATCATATTTTATTTTCCCAGAGAAAGCTTTTGCAAGGCTGCCACTACTTTGTCTTGTTCAATTTTTCTCATTTATGAAGAGTTTTAAAAGTTGCTAAACTAACGCGAATCAAGAAATTGAATTATATATGAATTTCACATTATGTTATTTAATGTTAATGAATTATACTGGATATTAATACTGTTAATAATGGTAAATGCAGATAAAATTCAATTTGTCTTTTAGATTTCTACTGTACCTTACCTGATTTTTTGACATGCATGCATTTACCATTCTTAACTGCATATTTAGACTGTTTTTTTAGTTTAATAATATTTAATTTATTTTATATATTCTAAATTATAAATGTGTTAAGCACTTAAAATTAAAAAATATATATAACATGTATATAGTAATGGAAGAAATTAATTATATGAAAGTAAATATTTAATCCTCATTGATGCAACGATCTTGAACACAATATTCTACGTTGAAATTAAAGGTAAATTGAAAAAGCAAAAAAATAACATAAAATGATGCCAATTTTTCACATTTTAGAACAGATTACATCATGCACACATTAAATGTTATATATTATATTTCTTTGTTTCCTAACTACTTTTTTTATTTCAGTTATTATTAAGATTTTATTGTTTTTTTAATTCTTTGTAAGTGTAAGCAATTTAATTAATACAATTATGTTCATAAGAAAGAATTTTAGTAATTTTTATCATGCAAATATTCTTTTAACTCAATACAGAGTGTCTATCAAAGAAAGTTAATTTTTTCGTACGACTTTTATTGAACTTCAATGTATGAATATGAATAAGCAAAAAAGGAAATAATTGTTTTAATAAAATTATCACTTAATTCGAGTATTTAAAAAATAGAATTGTACTATTTATATATATTCGTAAGAAATTATCAAACAGCAATATTTTATATTCATCTTTGTTTAAAATTTAATTAAACATTAACATATTTAAATGTTTATATTTATGGTAGACAATCTGTATATATTTATTTATTTCAAAATTGATCTAATTTAATAGTCGAATAACAATATTGGAAAAAGGACAACAGGGTCCAGGGTTTTTTGAGTTTACAAAAAAATGATAATTTCGAACAATTGCTTTGACATTTCTTTTTATTAATTCTTTCTTTCAATAATATAAAAAAATATTTCTGAGATGATATTTCTTTATATTATAAAAATATTTCAAGTGAAACAACACGTTTACAATTTGTACAAATTTTTTGTTCTGTCTTTGAACGCATACCAACCGCTATTTTATCAGCCATAAAAAAGAATAATTATCAAAAATTATATTTCGAAAATTCAATACAAAACAGCTTTTTTTCTTTTTTTAAAGACTTTTATGTATGTGTCCAAGGACAGTTGATTATGAGTAATAAAAAATAAATTAACATTACTATTTACAAAATACTGTACATTCAACTTTATCCAGTGAACTATTTTAAGTCGTACAAATTAAGTTCAGAGCTAATACGCACTGAGAGGAACTGTGAAATCTTAATAGTGTTACGACAAAATTAAGAGAGACAATTGCAAAACCTTAATCAAGTGGCAGCCCCGCTCTAAAATAATTCAATTGAGAATTCAAAATTAATAATTTGAAAAAAATTGATGTAAAGACACATGATGAAAACGATATGTAATCAAATCGCACGGCTTCACAGAGGCGTATGTTTACATGGTTAAAAAAAGAAAACGACGAAAAAGGCCATTTGATTTTCATCTGATTTCGTCCAATTGTATAGAGCTTGAAGCATGAGAAGACCAAATTGGTTATTAAAGAGGAGAATTTCAGATCTTTTGGTCAAAAAAGTATATTTTAATTTTACTTCTTACTCAGTTTCTAATTAAATCACATTAATTTAACATTTAAACTGATGTCAATTATTTATGTATCAATTATTATTAACTAAATTTTACATAAACATCTTTTAATCTTGTTTATTTGCTTCAATTTTCATAAAGAATGTATAATTATTTTTCAAACATATATTTGATTGGTTAAGAAGAATTAAGAAATATAGTAGGAAAATAACCAATACTCTAAATTTACTAAACAATTCTTATTCAAATATTGTATTACTTTACGAGCGAAAAAAAGTAAACCAAAAAATTGGAACTGCTTGATATCCAGAATCGTTTGATCCAAAAATTCTGACTCTCCCTTAACGACAATTTTGTGATCAAATGTTGGTGTAAAAGAATCTAACAGAAATGGACTTGTCACATCGACAAATCGTAATCATGATTAAAGTTCCGGCCGGTGGTCGCGATAGAAGCCCCGCAATTAGCAAGCTCTCGATCAACTACGTTTACGAACCTGTTCTTCGAGCTCTTGCGTTCCTTGCGCTCCTCGCTTTGGCCTCGATTGGGCCCCGGTCCGGTGATCGGCGTGATCGTGATCGAGCTCGGTAGACTCGTTTGCGGCGTCGACGTGATCGGTATGATCTCAATGCCGGGTCTCCGCTCCAAACCCATCCCTGAAAGCACCGGATTGCTGCTGTAACCCGTGCCTGTGATCGGTGTGATGCTCACAGATGGCGCCACTAAACTTTTGCTCTCTTCAAAAATAGTCGTCGGACTCTTTTTGTCCTCGCGTTTCTTCTTTCGATCCTTCTTCTCATCGCTGTTTGACTCATGCACCACCTCGACTATCTCATGCTCCGCTTCCAAATCATAATCCGAACTCTTATCAGTGCCGGCGCCAAGCGCGTCCGCGGTGTCCAAGTTGGAAAGTTCCAAAGCGCTGGCGACGCTCGCGGCGGACGTCGGCGTCGGCGTGCGCGTCTCGTTTTGCGTCTCGCGACCCGTCGGCGTGCCGAGCGGCGTCGAATCCGAGCTCGAACTCTCGACGACGATCTCACCCGAGTCACACGACGAGTCATTCTTACGCTTCGGACTGCGCCACGACGACGACGACGATGACGACGAATTCTCCGCGGCTTTACGCTTGCGCGACTTTTTTGTACGCTCGTTTGACGACGGATTGACGGCGGTGGATGTTTGGGCCTTGGCTTGACCCAACAAAGCACCCAGTTGCAGCGGATTTAACATCGCTGTCGATGTATCGGAACTCTGGCCGGAAAACGACGGAAACCCGATACTACTCTCCGCTCCGGCATCTAAAAAAGACTGCTGCTGTTGTTGTTGTTGTTGCTGCTGTTGTTGGTTTTGTTGATTTTGTTGTTGTTGAATGGTTTGTTGCTGTTGCCGACCGACGTTGCCGTTTATGGTTCCGGGCTCTTGTTTAATTTTCACGTCTCCGTTACCAAAATCCGGCAAACTCGATCCGTTGTGACCGTTTTCATCACGAGTACCGAGGTTCATGTTGTAGTTGTTGTTGCCGCCGCTTAAACATGTCATCACCCCTGCAAAAATATTTGTATGTTTATTTAAATTACCATTTTCTTCATTCTTGATTTTATAATACAACATTTAGTATACATTTCGATATACAAACTATCATGAATTCGTTAGATAAGTTAGACTTTTTGAAGATTAGTCTGATTAATATGGGAATTAGAAAGGCAATGTTTGATCCATAAATGTTTTTGTTAAAGGAAATCTTTGTGACACATGCAAAATACACTATTTTTGGTTATACGAAACATAAATTAAACTGGATAGAAACTCTAACTGGAGTTATAAGTTATTAGATAAATCACTGTAAAAGAGAATTTTAATGATAAATTTACGAAATCACATTATGTAAACAATATTGAAGTTAAAAATAACATTGTAATTTTATAAAAGGACGAATACTAAACAACACATTTTTACAATAAAAAAAAAAAAAAAAAAAAAAAAAAACC
>JABFPJ010004718.1:0-13281 GCA_022817425.1 Gryon sp. ZL-2020 | reverse complement strand
ACGCTTATCCACGAATGTAAAGCACTGTTCTTCACTCGTGTAATAGCTTGCGCCTAACTTCACTCGTAAAGAAATGTACTATTTCGATCGTGTGGGTAGATTCATTCTTTGAATAAACTCTTTGAAATAGCCCGGCCGGGCCCTCATAAAAATCCGGTTTCAATTTCTAATTGGGCTTTTTTCGAAGACCAAAAACAAGTTCAACCATAGCGTGTGTTTATTTTAGAGAAAATCTTTTAGAGAAAATTCCATTTTTCATTATTAAAGATATTTAATTATACACGTCGGGTAAAATTGCGATAAAAATTCTTACAATCTCGATATATTTTTACTATAGTGTCTAAGAACGTGGGGATAAAATTCAAATATAATAAAGTTTACCATACTGTCTCTAAATTATTATTATATTTTTTACGTTATTAAAAATTATACCCTAATACCATTATATATTTCATAATATAACGGTCACCCATCTATGTACTGTCCATTGCTGCTGTTGCTTAGCTTGAAGTATCAGCTGATGCGTCCGCTCGTGCGCCACCTAGAACGTCGACGTATCATCCAAAGCATCTTGGCCGTCTTATTTAGTTAATACTCACAGTAAATATGAAAGCCATACATTTTATGATACAGTATTGTAAAATTGATTCGTCTAGCTACTTTTACCATACTGTATGAGAAAAAGAGCTTACTGTGTTATGGTTTGAGTCATTATGTTATAAATATACTTGAAAATATAGTATAAAATATCAGAAAATCGCTGTTGTCCCTTGTTTGTTATGCAGTATCGTAACTTTTATGCAAATTTTCCTGACGTGTTGAAATAAATCTTAACTAATATATACAATTCAAAGTTAGTTTGTTTGTTTGTTTGTTTGTTTGTATATCAATCACATAAAATTTAGTGAACCGATTTTTACTAAATTTTGAGGGAATATAGCCCTAGGCCTTCAAAATATCTAAACATTTGCTTTATATTTTTTCGTCACTCGAAGAGGGAAAGTGCCTTTTCCTCCCTAAAGAGTTTTTGGAAAACGGCATTCGTAACGGAAAATAACATACGCAACATTGGAGATAATCCCGCGTGGTTATAAATCTTACCTTCTGTTCGGTTTTGAAACTCCGCGCAGGAAAACGGATTCCCGATTTCATATAAAGTAAGGGGTGTCATAAGTAGTAAAGCATAAGAGGGGAAGGGTTCATAGAAAGTCCATAAAGAAAAATCTCGAAATCTGAGAAAGAAACTAGGATTTTAGTCAGGACTCATAGGAAATCATATAGGGAAGGAATCATAGAGTGTCACCCTGGTGAAGCTGATGATTCAGCTAGTTTTTACATAATTTGACATCAAACTTATATATATATATATATATGTATATAAGATATACACTGACAAAAGTGAGCCTATAATAATTATTATCTTTCTGACAAAATAGGGATATACTTGTAAAAAAACAAAAAATTATCATCTTTTCTGATAAATTTATTCGTTTTTATGAAAATAATTCTCAAGCTTCGAAGACTTTGTATCAGAAAAGATGATAATTTTTTGGTCTTTTACAAGTATATCCCTATTTTATCAGAAAGATGATAATTTTTATAAGTTTACTTTTGTTAGTGTACTATCACCATACCATCAACACATGACTGGTTTTACTTTTCGACAATGAAATTCACTTATGGTGTGTTCAACGAAATAACCTGGCTAGATATGTCTGACAGTTTCTTTAATCGAAAACATGTCTTCGATTGAAAAAATATTTCGTTTCTCTTAGATTTTTTTAAGTGAAGCAACTTCGATTGAATACATTTGCGAACCTACCTAACGCAAATAGGTTTTTGCAATCAAAAATACCATTAATTTATAAATTTGTATTAATTATTACTTTCACTATTTATTATTAAAACTTCTTAATAAGTTTTTTAAGTAACTTGTATTACTCATAAAGACATTATCACTATTTGCATACATATTTTTTTATAACTTTTGAAAATAAATTTAATCTAATAAACAAAATATTCATTTTTAATAATAATATTTAAAAATATTAATGTTCAGTACGTTAATGCGTGTTTATTTGATTGATGCATATATGAAACATGAATGTAAATGTGCTAAATTAAACTAACTCCGACAAAATGCTAATATATTAATGTATGCGTAAATTATAAATGTGACGTGCTGTGATAACATTACAACTTAAGTTTCACGTCAAAAAGATAAGTTCATAAGTAGCATTGTAAAGAATCTTCTTACTAACCAAAAATTGATTAAAAATTTTCAAGTATTTAAAAAAAATGTGAGAAAAAATGAATTAGCATGTCGTTTCCACATCTTAAATTTGTTATTCTCTTATTTTATTTGACATTATGTACTTACTCTATTTATCAGAATACAGCAGTAATTGGCGGATGACAATTCCAACATTATTCCAAAAACTTTTCTCTTAGTGTAGTTTACATATCAATGCGCCTTGCATTTAGAATGTTCATTACAACTTTACCATATACAAAATAGATATCAACTTTGAAAATTTAGATAGTGAAATACTGATGCGAGAAGAAACGAAATGATATTTATTCTACATAAATAATTACATTTATTTTATGACAAAAACATCATAAAGTAAATTTTGCATTCAATAAAGAGAACGATAATATTTGATTAATATTAGTTTGTATATATGCTTCAATTCGATTATGTTTAAAATTACAGATAAAATACTTTTTGCGTGTTGACATTATAATATCTATCTTTCTGCATACATTTAAAATCCACATTTCGTAACATTTGTAATTAAATTCTTCGTACCCTCAAAACAATATATTCGAAACTAAAATTCAAAGTCGTAATAGTTTTGGAAACCCAAAAGAGACATTTTAGTTGGATTTAAATGGAAGTTGCGAACATATCTTTTCTATGTTGTTATATATCGAATGGCGCAAGAAGTAATTTGTGTTGTTGGAGACAATCCAGAAATCGCACAGATAATGTCTCCACGTGGCGTCGGAGATTTATTTCATGGCTGTTTGCGAATTTCGAAACTTACTGAGATACAAAGAGATGGAAAGAAAAAAACAACCTAAGCAAACGGCGATCGAAAGAAAAGAAATAATCATCCTCTACTTTGCTCATCAACTTTTTAATCATACCGAAATAGTTGAGATAAAATCCTTTTGATACAATCTTATAAGTTGTTACGAAGAAAAACAGACATAATAAACGATACATGTAATTGGATACGTAAAATATATAAAGTTATTAGAACATTAACGAAGTATGATATATATCGAGATAATAATAGGTATAACAGTGTTCAAGCTTAAGATATTGCATGTTGGAAAATCCTATTACAAATATTATATTGAACATGTTTAATAATAATTATACAAAAATTAAGATCAAAGTTCAGTAAATTCTTGTATAATTTATAAATTTGTAATATATATTTTAAAATTTTAAATAATAAATAAGGACAAATATTTAATTTATTTATTTCAACTGTCTTTAAGAAATAAATGATTTAACTTTCTATTAATTTATTTTAAAAAATTGTGGAAATAATATTTTTAATATAAAAATCATATTTTTTATTAATTATATAAAATTTCGGTTTTGATGTGCAATTTAATTTATGTGCCGTAAGAACTGCATTAAGTCTTTGGTGCAGTTTAAGTGAGACCAACTTCTAAAGATACTGCCGTACTTGAAAATGAATGGCAGTCTTAACAGAGGATTTTCTAATGATCATTGTGTTTTATTTATTTGAGACCAGAAATGTCATGATGATGGTATTAAAAATTGAAAGTGAACAAAATGAACATAACGTGAATGGTTTTTGATTGTTTAATTTAATCTTAGTAGTACACGTAATTAACTGTTTTCATATAATAATACAACAGAAAAATAGTCAACAATTAACTTCAAGTGCTACATTTTTTATAATACTATGCTTTTGAATCATATTTACAGAACAATTACTGATTTTTTATGAAACACTTTATAAAAAGAATATATAAAATAGTATTTCATTTTAGTTTGATAATTGCTACTAATTCATTGCAAACTTTATATAAATTATTCTGCATTATGTCTTAAAAAAGTAAACTGTCACTTATTATAAAATATTATACATAAAAATAAAATTTAATTGTCAATTATTTTATTTTAACTTGCTCTTTAAATATCATTAAATTTAACTTTATCGTACAACTTACAATACGGTTTACGTAAGTTATTTCAAGTAGTTCATATTATTGAATTGATTTCAGTTAACCTTATATAACAAATCTTCTATGTATTTTTCAGAGGGTTATACAAGACATCATCAAGAATCCAGATATAATAGTATGGATACATCCAATGAAAATAGTATAGAAGAAGGATCTGGTCGTGAAATAAAAACTGTGTTTGCTCAAACCGGAGGGACCGCAAGACTTCCTTGTAGACTTACAAATTCTGGAGCTGGAACAGTAAGTACATGCATATAATAATTAGATGTTAATTTAACATGTATAACTTAACATGTATAATTTCTAATTTCATACTACAGTGTAATTAATAATGTTTTTATTATATTTATTCCAACAATTTTTTATCATGGAAATTTCAAACAATCTTTTTAATTCAGTCTTTTGAAATTGGCGTATAAAATGCGATAATTTAAAAAAAATATGTTCGTGCCGTAAAAATATGAAATGTAGTTCAAAGGTCCACAGGATGGCTATATAAACTTCAGCGGCGATAGATAGACGGGCAAAATTTATTTACGCAACTTTCCTTTGATAATTATTTTTAATTTTTTATTTTTAAAAATTAAAATTGATAATTTAATTGTAAAATAAGTAAAATAAAACTATTAGTTCTTTTATTGCGTGTTATATTTCGTCGTATTTGGTAAATACGGTGTTTTTAATTAATTCAAAATGAAATTACTTGAATACAGTATGTAAATAATTGAGAAAAATTCTGAAAGATTTCATAGATATGCATTGAATTTCCAACTAGCCGCCTTGTAAACTACGAGCTGTTTGCATGTACCTCGTGTTCACACTCCGTAAGGTAGCCTTGATAAAACATTTGAATAATATTGTCAATGAATAGTTAATTGGATAAGTTTCACGGTTACTTATTAATATTGGAAGGACATGTTTAATACATTATGAAATGAATTTAAAATTACAGGCAAAACAAACTATAAAAATTACAACAGTGAATCACATATAACTTTTGCTTTAAATATTCAATTTTTACATTCTTGTTTATTTCTTAATATGAGTCCTTATAAATAAATTATAAAAATTACAATTAATTTTTACAAAATGTTATATATATAATGTTATAAATACATTGTCCCAGTAAATTGTGATGATTAAACAATTTAAATGATATACATATTATCTCATTCATATTTTTGCATGATATAGCAGCTAATAATAAGAATGAATAATAAGTTCGTGTGAATACAACATCATACATTTAGTAACAAAGTTCAAATTTTCACAATAAATAATACAAAAATAGATCCTAGTAAAAATATTATCAAAAAGGTATTCTCATATCTGTGAGTATAAATTTATTTTTTGTTCCGCTGACTCTTGTCTGATATATAACTTTAGTGTCGTACAAGGACTTTAATACAGTAGAAGGTTAAGAAAGACAAATTTTTTCTTCCTCTCTTTCTTTTTGGTATTTTGTGTTAAAGAATCGATATTTTTTGTTTTTATTTTTTTATTCGAAATATCATCTTGTCGTGCTTTCGTTTTTATTAACCTAAGTGGGAATCAAGTAAAAAATATCGTTGAGAAAAATTCTGTAAATCAAAGAGAACAGTGTTACTTTCTGCGATGTTTAGAAGTGCATGAATAAAATATAAATTCATCTACGCTGTATGTACGCTTCTATGTACGTATATCTGGTATATTGCAGGATTGAGAAAAAGTATCGACTTGAATACATTGGTTCAGACTACAAAATTGAGAGCTGCACAAAAGAAACCTAAATTCGAAAGGAAAACGTCAGTAGAGGATTGAATAATTTATATTTTCATTTTATTTAAGTTTGTTCTCCGAAATAATTTTTTTTCTTTTTTCAATTAAACTTGTTAAATGCATATAAGAGAGTGTAATGAAGAAAAAAAGGAAGAAGAAAAAAGAAATCAGTTTTCACACTAAGTGAAATACTTGACGCAATCATTGCGACGATATTTGAATTGATGTTAAGTGTCCAATTGGAAAAGTAATTAATATTTCTTCTAATTAATCGTGATTGTGAACTATTCATTATTTACAATGCAATTACATGTATAAATAATAAAAAAAAACTCAAAACAATTTTTTTAATTTAAAAAGCGTAACATTTTTTTAATTTTATTATATATTATATCTTTAAAAAATACTGTCCTAAAAAACATTTCTCAGAAGTTTCCAAAAAATGCTTATCCTTCACCCAAAATAGATATTATTAAAAAAATGTTTGTAATAAAAATAGCTCATTAATTCTTTCTTTTCTTGCAAAAGTAACACAAACAAATAATATCGATGCCAATAAGAAACTCTACCAAAAAATTCGGATACAAACAAATCTAAGAAATCCTGAATATTGACTCTTGACAATAATTTCTATATTTATGATATATATACATAATATTAATATTCTTACACAAAATCTGTTTGTATTATGTAAAAAAACAGTTTACCTTTATTTTAACTTTCTTATATTTAATTATTATTTTAACTAATTCTAGTTTTGCTAGTTTTATTAATTTCGATTCCTTTCTACAAAAAAACATGCTGACTAATGAATATAAGTATAAAATATTGGATTAAATATAGTGATTAGTTATATAATAATACTATTATTATATATAGAGGGAGAGAAGAGGATTATATGTCAAATCGTTCTCCGTACTGTAATGTAAGATCATTTGTGTGCTTTCTGCGTACTTGCATACCGTAAGAAGTAATCTACCGAACTTGTTGACACATATATACGAATATTACTTAATTAAATTTCGTTTTTTTAAATTAATTATAATTTCATTTATTTAATTTGAAATATTAATATAGTAAAAAAGAAACTTGTATTACTTCTTATAGGTAATAGCTTCTTATTCTAGATATATATTCGGAAATATATATTCATAAATATATGTAAATGAAAATGCCCGGAAGGTCTTTGTGACTAAATATAATAATTAAAGCCGCAAGCGACTACTGGAGATTGGTCCTGAAATTGTATTATGCAAAATTAAAATGACTGTAAGATAACTAGAAGACAACTAGAAATGTATTGATTCATTTTACTATATAGAATGCATGTAAACTTTATTGTGTAAAGTTCAATTTATCTTCACTGCTAACGTATAATTTCAGCATATTTTCCGCAAAAAGAACTCACTGCAATTGGACTATCAAGTAATTCAAATCAAATTAAAAGATTATTTCGGACAAAATAATGACTAAAATAATAACTATTAAATAAACTCAAAAACATGAAAATATAACGATAAGAATATTTTACATAAAATTATATGTTTCGTTGCTTGAATTTATTAAAATAAAATCAATTGAAGAAATCGAAAGCATATTACTACGACTCTATGTTTTGTACATTTGAAATATTTTCACGTGATGGTGCTTACTTTCTAATATAATTACGACTCATTCACTTTGTCCAATCTTATGCCGTTGTTCTACATTCAAAAGATAAAGCTATAAAGCTACTAAAAAGAAAAATTTGCTTTACTTACAAAGACTTTAATTAAATAGCCAACGATACGTTTATATTGATTACGGACGTCTAATTAGAATAATTCAATCATGATTACTTTAATTGCAATGTTGAAAAAGTTATTACTTTTCAACATTCATTCTGTTAATGAAATCAATCGTTCAGCAGACCCGTCAAATATGTTATGATATCAAAAAGAAGATCTAAAGTAAAATAAACTTTGCTTCAGATGTTGCTTAATAATTATGACTTTTTAAAAAAATATTTTTACTGGATATACCTTTTACTTATATTATTTCAAAAATTCAAATTTCAATAAACAAATTGATAAACCAAATTTTAATTGGCTTATCTAACTTAAATTACTTCAACAACAACAGATTTTTACCGCGAAAATTGTCACTATTTGAAGTAACTTTTTACAGAGCAATTGCTCTGTTTTGTTAATATATGTCTGCAATGCAGTGAATGCATCAAAACGTAATGATTCTTTATGTAAAATATTTGATACATGTTCCATCGAAGGGAAGATTTTTCTATTTTAAGATATTGACATATGGTGAGCACTTTTCATCAATGTCTTAACTTATTTTTCGTTTTTTGTAATAAATTATAACGAAAACGTTAATTGAAAGAAAACGTTTGATTCTTTTTCTCAATAACGCAACTTGTACATCCGTTTGCTGCGAAATTGTATTTTTTAGACACTTGGAGGGACTCTCTAGATAACTTTATGCTTTCATGGTGGATCCACAGCGCGCGACTAATTGTCTATGAGACCAACACGTTAAGCTCGACACTCGACGCAAAGCGTCATAAGTATGTCATTTTTGAAAACGCAAAAAAATAAAATTCGGACCATGTTTTTTATGATTTATGACATAAAGAAGTGGGATTATTACAAACGTATTCTACGATCTAGCAAAAACTAATTTTTCAGTCAGTTTTGTCCGAGCAAAGTTTCGTCTTCTAAGCCTTTAAGTGTACACAAAGTTACTATAAAATAATTTACAATATACATCTGCGAATTTTGTTGAGTCAGGAAATCAATTCTCCAGTATCAAATAAATAATCACATCTTTATTTTATCCTACATGAGTTGATTTAACCCGCCATTGGTATCGCAATGAGGGAATCCCCGCATAGAAAAAGATAACTGAATAAGATTTTTATAGAAGAAGAAAGATAGCAAAAATAACGAAACCAATGAAGGGTTAACTTATCACACAATATTCAATCTCCATTTGTGAGTTCATTTTTAATTTGTAATTTTACATGTACAATTTACCATTCATCAAGTGAATTTTTATATCTTCGGGCTTCTCTCCCCACTTTTTTTGAACCTCAATAAATCATTAATATATATCTTATCTGTTTTGACAGTGCTTAGCAATTAACTTCGATTATATGGAAATTTATAATATACGTTGCTAATTTTTATATAAAAAAACTTATATGACATGTACTGACGATTTATATTAAAACTTCGCTACGGTATTGATTGAATTACTAAATTTATTATTAAAATTTTCCAATGATTTACTATCAATTTTATATCGAATAACATTGTTTCGTAAAATTTATAAATAAAATTATAATAGTAATTTTATAACCCTATTACAGAGAAGACGATGCCGTTTTCATAATCAAATTGCTTATAATATTATGTTTCCAGTGATTATTAAAAATTTATCAATTTTAACAAGCATCTATTAAACAATAATCCATTTTAACAATAAGCGAAATTGCAGGTTACATTTATCGATAGTGAAATTTAATCTCAAACTTTAATATAAATTGTTTATTAAAATTATCAACTCCATTAAATAAATCTGATCTAAAATTTAATAGAAAATCCTAAAGGACTAGTCACTGACCGAAGGAGTTCAAAAATAAAGTTATTTCATGAAAAATAAAGTAGTTTAATAAGTTAATATTGATTCTTTACAATTTGAATAATCTCATACATTAATTTTTTTATTTTTAATCTAAATTTGATCAACATTTCTGACAACTGCAACATTTCTGAAAACTGATTTTCGTATAAAATTTAACAATGATAGTATTATGCAAAATAACTAACTTTCTTCTTATTAAATTTTTCTTATTGATTACTGTGAACAATAAGAGAAACATAAATTAAAAAACCGTATTCTAACTAATACTAAATTTTTCATATTCAAAAGCAAAAAAATAGAATTTCATATTTTCTTACGAATATATTATTACATACTGTGTAATTAATTATTTTAAACTCAACTATTATTTCAATAAATTTATAACTTAATAAAAGTTATTTGAATGATTAATTACTTTCAGACAATTTGAGTTTTACGTTAAACTGTAAATCAATATTAATCAAGTATAAAATAATAATAAAAAATAAAGGCATGAACAAAACGAGCCGTATTTGTATATGAGATACATTGAGGTTTAGATGGAATGCACTTTGAGGTTTCCATAAGAGGACAAGATAAATTGTTCACTGGTCTCTCGTTTTCCACTATTCATGTTTAGTTTCTGTTGGTTTTGAACATAAAAATTATCAATATATATTACTAAAATAAAATACAAATATTTACATAAAAGTATTTTTAAAATATAATAATTTTTGGTAATACACGGTCAAAAATCATAGAAGCAAAAATTAGCTTGGTTAATTTAACTTTGAATAATAGCTAGTTAAATACAAGCAGCTAGTATCCATAGTTAATAGTACTAAATTAAAACAATACTCTATTTAGTTATAATAACGTAACGGATAGATGAATTTACTATATTGCTAATATTACCAACAACCAATATTACAATTTCTCCATAATATTGGATATGCTTCAATTTATAGCTGTAATTATTTTAGATTGAATTAATATAAACAAATTATAATTAACCAAAATGTTATTTCAAAATGTATATTCTGGAATTATTGTTAGGTAGCGTATTTTCAAGGTTCTTATAAACAATCATGTCTAAAAGTTAGTCTTTGCAGATAAATTTTTTCAATAACAATATATACTGGTTAAACCCAATTTTATTTCAATTTCTTCTAAAAATTATATAACAATAACATCAAGAATTACCTATCAAAGTAGCCGGGTTCTGTTAAAAATGGCCAAAAACTATAGATTTTCAACATGTAATCATAAATAACAAGAAAACTATATAGTGAATTGCTTTCTCGTTCTAATATCTTTTTATTCTTTATGTCCATAACTTATATTTTAATTTTCATTCACATTTCACTATTATTATGTGAGTTATTAAACAAATTCTACTGTTTTTGGCCGTGTTTCCTATACCGTTAATCAATGTTTTTCAATTTTGGTCAATAAACATCTTGTGTTTGAAATAATCAATCATCTTGAGAGATCTACAATCTTTCAAATCTCTGAAATTTGAGGAATTGTAGAAACTGACTTAACTAAGATATTTACAAATTTTCATAAAATGCTGGCTACTTTACCAGTGACTATTCTACTTTAAACATAATACAATTAAAAATTAATAAGCAAAATTTATTACTAACATTATAAAAATTATTTTTATCATAAATAATACAATTAAATAAATTGTACTGATTGATTTGATTATTATTACACGTAGCCAAATAATACATGAATTTTTACTGTTGAGACGGAATTCAATCTGTATAAGACAACAAACAAACAAAAATACTGTTTGTAACAAGAATTATTATGATGTAAACAAACATTTTTCTAGAAAAAAACCATTAATTTCTTTTGTTTGTTGTCTTATACAGATCGAATACTGTCTCAACAGTATTCTCAATTCTCTTCAACAGAATTCCCATTAACATGAAAGTTCCTGTTAAAAAAAGGAAACATTTTCCTTTCATGCACGAAAATTCTTGAAAAAGTCAATAAAAATTTGTGTTCAGAAAGTAAATTTTCCAGTTTTTGACAGAATTTATTCGGTTAGTGGGAATTCTGTGGTCAAGTTACTGTTTAAACAGTAACTTATTGTAAGTTATTTTTCTTAGAGTACGTGTACTTAATTATAACAAATGGTATTTTATTTTTTAAAACTAGCTGTTTTGTATATAAAATTAAAAAAAGAAATTTTATTTAATTTAATTTTTTTATTTTATTTTCTTTATTTCAAATTTTTCAAATTTTTGTTGTAAACGCATATTTATTAATAATGGGATATTATATGTAATACATGTTTAATTAGTATGTAATAATAAACAACATTAATAATTTCTCTATATAACATACAAAAACAAACATACATATCGAATTTCAATTACATTTCCATCGCATTAGTTATTTTAATGATAAACATTGATTTAATATTTATACAAATGTATACATATTATATATATATATAAAAATCGCAAGTCTGAAAAAAACATCTGAAAATAATTGCCATCGCTGAGATTCAAACCCACGAATTTTGAGGTATAAACACAAGACACTGACGCTAGGGTATTGGAGCTTCACAGAGTAACTGTGAAAATGTAATACATTTAAGTTACTTCGACAAACGAAATTTATAAATTAAATAACAAAAAAGTTAAGAAACAAACTAATAAACCGCCAAATCAAAGAATGAATCTAGAATAAAATGTAGTTCCGCGTCAATTATATTCAAATTATAAGTCAGAGTTTTTTGCTGGAAAGAATGTTTGCATTTTAATTTTTTTTTTTTTTTTTTTTGAAATTTATATTCCGAAAATGAAACATAAAATTTGTTCATGATTGTATTTTTTAATAATTAAAATATTAAAACAGATAACATTATACAACTAAATAATTATTACAGTTCTTTGGTATTTTTAGAACAATATTGTATGATTAATTAAATCGTATATTTATTTGTAAATCAATTAAATTATCGTAAATAGTTGATTGATCTTACTATGAACACAGAATTTGTCTATTTAAATTGTAATTTCAAATCTTTAAGAAAGTTAATTTAAGAAATTATTAAACTATTTCTTAATTAAATCAACAATAGTGTATTCCTCAACTAGGAAAAAAAGTTGCCGATTCTAGACGAGTGTGAGGTTTGATGCACAAGCCGAAGGCGAGTGCAGAAATCTCACACGAGTAGAATCGGCAATGTTTCCCTAGTTGTGGGCGATATTTTTTCTCACCAATGTATCGAAAAGGTCTTTTCTTCCTCCAAAAATGGAATAAAAGTGGCACTTTCCCTCCTGAGGGATGGAAAGTGGTATACCGATTCAATCGATATACCGATTGAAAGTACTCTAGTAGAAATTGAAAAAGGCTTGCCCAGTTAAAAAGCGGGCCCTGGATTGGTAAATTCCGGGTACACCTCGTTACGGGTAAGCCTGGACTGGGCCAATGTAGATCCAATGTTGTACAATTCGTTACAAGGTTGGAAGGTAGGGCCAATATAGGGCCTAACCAAGGCCCTCTATTCAGGTCCAATAAGCGTATGAAACGCCTACCCACACATTCCATGTATAGGGTTTTATAGGCAAGCCATATTAGTCTCTTATATATACTATAGTAGACTTAAGTTGATGTTTACAAAACATTTCATTAGAAGTCTTCGTAGCT
>JABFPJ010004717.1:2543-13283 GCA_022817425.1 Gryon sp. ZL-2020 | reverse complement strand
CCCTATGAGGCCCCCATCAGGGTAGCCTAATAAAAAAAAGTCAATTTTACGTCATGGCAACCAGATGTGGACCTTGTCAGGTTCTTATAAGGTAAACCACATTATGGTATACCTGATTATGGCCATAACGATGCCTAGCTTTACACACATTACATTACCTTATCAGAATATCGCATGTGGTCCTGAGCAGGATGTCACTTTTCGAAAAAACATGATACTTGCCTCATGTGGGTCTAATGTGGCCCAGATCAGAAAAACTGAGAACGGGTTTTGTTAAGGCTATCCTTATCATGGCCATACGCTAGGTGTGGCATGCCTCATCAAATTTTTACTAGGGAAATCGATAGCAATTTTTTTCATCAGCCGTTTCTTCTTAGAGCATACTTCAATGAATGTACGTTTTATTTCCAACATCAGTAAAAATATATACACGAATTAATCAATATTGATTTCGTATTATTAAGACATCAATCAATATATTAGTTAAACATTAATTCAATGTTTCGTAATACGCTGTATGTGAACATAACATTATTGCTCCCTCGAGGAAACGTTTTAATTCGTAACATTACTATTGTTTTGATCCCGTTTGCATGTATGATCCATTCGCTGTTAATTAATGCGATTACTAAAAACAAAGAATCATCTGCAGTTTGTTGTGTATTTGGCTTTATCACTATTTTGATTCTCGAGATGCCGAGTAATTGCATTGAAAATGCACATACTTGAATATACATAATTATTACAACATAATCAACAGCTGACCTCTAAGCTGTCAACTCTAATTATGCCTAAGTTAATTAAAATGCAATTGCGCACACAGTCCTATATTTTGTTAATATCAATCATACACAACTCCAATTTTCCTTTTAAACTTAATTAACACCATTAATATTCATGCAATTGCCAACGAAAGCTGATACGTCAGCGAATAATCTAACGATGGTCCTTCGAGCCGTGTCTTTATCATTAGTGTCATTGGTCCTCAAATTCCACATTGTCAGTTTGTCTTTGCAAATTTGAATTACGTTAACTTGACTTGATTGTAAATTATTGATGTATTTTCATCACTTTTTTCGTAAACTCTTGATAAGGTAGATTATTATAAACAATAAGCTGCTTCTGATAAGTATTCTTTTCGTGTAAGATTGTCGAGAGAAATTGGTGTCTCTTCCCATTGAAATGTAGGTACTCTTCATGTCATCCACATTGCTGCTATTTACATTTTGAACTGTTCAACAACTCATCTCTGCGAAAAACTTTTTTTGCAAGAATATAATTAGTTTATTTGACAAAGATTATTAAAAAATTAAAATTAAAAAATGAATAAAAACTTAAAATTAAAAAGCAAAGGAAAAAATTAGTTTTTATAAATAATGAAGTTTAGTGTAAGAACGGATGAAGCGTGTTTTTTTGGGTGATTTTAATGGCGTTGAGGATTACATGATAAATTTAGTAATGTTGGTAATATCGCTTACCATTAATAGGTTGAAACCTTGCCAAAGGATCTGAAAACTGACGTAGCCTGTCCGTAACATATTGCGGTGCATCTCCATTCTGCAAATAAATATGTGCCAAATTACATTATTTTGCAATGTAATATTAAGACGATGAGTTATATTAATAAAGACGGGCTTATGATGTACACACAGTGTCTATGTAATTTTAACTTTCGTGCTTGAAGAGCAATTTGAAGTGCTTTAAATTAACACTTCATGTGATTTACGATCTAAAAGAACATTTTTCGTCCGTGTTTTTGATATAACGTTTTTTTAACCTTCTGAATGAGTTCGAATTAAAAAGAGAAATTCGTTGAACCAACGATTGGAAGTCAGTTTTAGTTTTTTCTTTATTAAACAACATTACAAAAATGATTTGCGTAAATAATTTGACTTACTATCACACAGTTAACCAAAAAACAAATGAAAAGTGACTGTTAGGCACTCGACTCGAACGCCATCTACCGTAAACAAAGCAAAATAGTGTGGCGTCGTCGAATGTTTTGTTTTGAAATTCTTTTCTTTGAATTATAGTTAGTGAAATTATTGAGATAATCAGTTAATAACAGTTAAATAGTGTGTTTTGTGTTTCAGTGAAGTTAAAGTGAAAATGAGGAAAAGGTGAAAAATCGTAAGTACATAATTATATATTATTTTTTTAATAAGAAATACAGTAACGTAACCTTACATTTGCAAATGTTATGTTACAATGGGTCTTGGTAACTTATAATACAATAACCAAATAAATAAATGTTTATATTACATATTAATATAATATTAATAAATATAAAATTAATATTATTTATTATAATATTTATTTATTTAAATAATAATATCAATTATATTATTTCATTATATTTGATATTAATATTTTTTCAAGAATATTAATTGATAAATATTATTTAATTATATTAATTTCCTAGAAAATTTAATTCTAAATTATAATTCACTTACAATTGATTTCTATTGTTTAAGCATTTTTCTACTAATTTTAAGAATTTTTCTTAATGCTGTTTCTACGGATAACATAGGATATCAGAAAACATAAAAATAAAATATATTTTTTCTGAAAAAATATTTTTTTTATAGAAAAATATATTTGCTTTATACGAAATCATTCATTTGTTGAATTTACATAAATTTTTATTATACATTTTTGTATATTTGTATAAAAGTTCATGTAAGTATTCGAATTTTATTTTAATTCGCGGTTAAATCTAATTGGGCAACTTAACCTTTAAAATTTCTGAATGTTTGAGAACGGAGAAATGAAAATGTCCATCTTATCAAAATATTTAATTTAAGTAATTTTATACGTGATAAATTACGTAATTTATAACTCCATATGTTACATAATTTATAACCTAAAAATTACGTACTAAATCACGTAATATATTACTTCATAATATGTTACAAATATTATATATTATGAAAAATATAAGATTTCTTTTTTTAATTAAATATTATAATTACAAAAATTTGAAATGTTTGGCACCTTTCGACAACCAAGAAATTTTAGGTTAATACAAATGTTGAAGCCAACTTATATACATCTAGATTCAACTTGCTTACGAGAAACGAAGCACCATCTTGCGGCAAAATTACTAACAACAGTGCTACTATTTGAATTATTTACCTTTTAATACGGTTACTGCCAAATAATTTAAATGGCAGCACTGTTAGAAAGTTTGCCGCAAGGTGGCGCTTCGTTTCTCGTAAGCAAGTTGAATCCTGAAGTATACAAGTAGAGTGCAACATTTGTATTAACATAAGATAAACAGATGGCGCTGTAAGGCGCCAAATATCTCGAATTTTGAAAATTATAATATTAAATTTTGAAAAAATTTAATATTTTTTATAATAATTTATATAATATTATATATAATAATTTATATAATATTATATATAATATTTGTAGTAACATAATATAAAGTAATTTATTAAGTAATTTTTACATTATAAATTACGTATACTTTTGGCGTCAAAAATTACATTATTTTTACGTAATATAATATGTAAAAAAGTACGTCTTCTTTTTAATAGAAAAATTAACATTAAATTGTCCTTGTATTTCGAATTCCTTAAAAAACAGTAATTTTTCAGTAGCACTTCCTTAAATAATCCCACTTTAATTTGGCTACGATTATGAACAATTATTATTCATTTTGATAATCGTAACATAATTTATCGTTTCATATTTACAATCTCAAAATATTTTATTTTGACATGCAATATTATCTCGATTAATTTTGCGAGCGTCAGAAAGTTTGTTTTACAGAAAATATATAAAGCACTAATATCATCAATTAAACTTTAGTCATTAAACACATCTTCAAATAGTATTTCTCTTATACGTGTGTGTGTAACGAGCTACACAACGAATATCCTTTCTGTCAGCAACGTATTCAATCACATCGCACACAATAAGAATAAAAGTAAGGTGAGTTTAGTTAGGTGCGCTCGCGGAAGGTCCTCCCATTATATTTTCACGTTAGAAACGCTCGGCATTTTCTTTTTTCGCACAAAATATAATCTGGTTTGGCTGACAAATATAGAACGGATTAGTATGTGTCGAGTTACACATACACATTCGTTAATTCTTCACTTAAATTACGTACTGCAGTAACAGTGCAGCGGACAGACATACGAACCAACGAATAGACGGATGGATGAACAGACGAACGGATGGATAGAGGCAGCTAGCTGTGTTACGAACATGACAGACACTCGCAAAACAAACTTTCGCAACTTGCAGATAATATGCTGATTTTCGGCAAATTTGTTTTGCAACAACAAAAAACTAATAAACGTTTTGAAATATGAAACAAAGTAAGATGTTGGTGTTAGACGAATGTTACTGTAGCTATAATTTTGCAATTAATACAAGGTTATCCTTTTATTAATTACCAATCCTTTAAAAAACGTTAAATCTAATTTTTCAATTGAAAAATGAGTTTTTTTTTTAATGTAAAAAATCAATTAATCGATTATTGGAATTACATGTACTAATAAGAATCATATATTTTCCGTATATTATTAATATTTTGAGAATATATTATTATTTATAACAAATCCTATATAGTTCATATATATTATCGATTTATGGAAAATATATTGAAAATATATGGTACTATATTGGCCACATATCTTTGCATATTTTCCATGTATGCAATTTATATTCAATATATGGTCCATATATGGTCGATATATGGTCCGTATATAATCAGTATATGTTCAATATACTGTCAATATATGGTCCATATATAGTCATATGGTCAATTTATAATTGATATATGGTTAATATATGGTCCATATGTGGTCAATATATGTTCAATATGCTATCTATATATGGTCCATATATACTCATTATATGGTCAATATATAATCAATATACGGTTAATATATGGTCCATATATGGTCATTTTATGTTCAATTTACTGTCTATATATGGTCCATATATGGTCATTATATGTTCAATTTAATGTCTATATATGGTCAACATATGATCAATATATGGTCTATATATGGTCCATATATAGTCATTACTTGGTCAATATCACCATATAATCAATATATGGTGAATATATGGTCCATATGTGGTCATTATATGTTCAATATGCTGTCTATATATGATCAAAATATGATCAATATAAGGTCCATGTATAGCCATTATATGGTCAATGTATAATCAATATATGGTTTATATATGGTCCATATATAGTCATTATAAGTACAATATAGCGTCTATATATGGTCAACATATGATCAATATATGGTTTTTAATGGTCCATATATAGTCATTATATGGTCAATATATAATGAATATATGGTTTTATATATGGTCTATATATAGTCATTATAAGTTCAATATAGTTTCTATATATGGTCAAAATATGATCAATATATAGTCTATATATGGTCCATATATGGTCAATATATGGTCCATATATTAACCATACATGTTGGATATACTGTTAATATATGGTCAACTAATAATCAATATATATGATTTCTTTAAAGATATATTGCTAAAATATGTTTAATGTCTTATGAACAACATATGATCCTCCTTTACTAGGTTATTACATAAAGCTCCATTACATAAATTTCACTTTAGTTTCAGCTATCTCAATAGCCAACTCGATTATGTTAATTCTCATTTTTTTAGATTAACAACGATGAAAGCTTCATATTCTTACAAATTGCAAGTCAAAGAATTGTAGACGATGGCAATTAAAAGTTGTATTCTGATAAAGAAAGTGAATGAATCCGCTGACAAAAAAAAAAAAAGAAAAAAAAAAACAAAACTTCGCCGCAGCTTTGTAACTTATATTCGTGATACAAATTGCTTGATTTGAAATGTAATTTGATTTATTTGTAAAACATCACGTTAATGCATTGTTCTTATTTGTGTGTGTATATATATATAGCATTATATATATGAGTTATGTACATTAGTAGGTCACCTGTGTTTAGACATTAAGTCATCTAGTTTAGAATAAACACTGCTACGTTGTTTGTATTTGAAGATGTGCATTTAAATCATTTAGATTGACAGAGAAAGATACCCCATTTAAGATGAACTATATAATTAAGTTATAACTGGACTTCTCGTGTGAAATATCCATAGAAATTGCATTTGATACGACATTTGCAACAAAATTCTATTCTACTTTCAAACTAATAAATGAATTTAAACTTTTTCACGAAGCAAATGTACATTTATTCTCGCATGAAATAAATAGACATTTTGGAATATTGATTTCCTACATATTTGATTTAAGAAAAAAAATATATTGACAACATATGGTACTATATTGACCATATATCTGCATAATTTCAATATATGCACCATATATTGACAGTGTGTTATCACTATACTAAATGAATCCGTATATGGTCAATGAATGGTTAATATATAATCAATATATAGTTAATATATGGTCTCTCCATATATACTCATTATGTGTTCAACATATGATCAATATATGGTCAACATATGATCTATATATGGTCAATATATAATCAATATAGGTCAATATATAATCAATATACGTCAATATATAATCAATATATGGTCACTATATAGTCCATATATAATCATTATATGGTTAATATATGATCCCTATATGGTCAAAATATTATCTATATATGGTCATTATATGGTCAACGTAAGATCAATATATGGTCAATACACTGTCAATATATGGTCCGTATATGGTCAATACATAGTCCATATATAATAATTACATGGCTAATATATGGTCCATATATGGTCAAAATGTTATCTATATTTAGTAAAAATATGATCAATATATAAGCAATATAGGTCAATATATAATTAATATATTATCACTATATAGTCAATATATGGTATATATATGGTCAATACATGGTCCATATATAATCAATATATGGTTAATATATGAACTATATATGAACTATATATGGAACTATATATGGACTATATATGGACCATATATGAACTATACATGGACTATATATGGAACTCCATATGGACTATATATACGGACTACATATGGACTATATATGAACTATATATGGAACTATATATGGACTATATATGGAATTATATATGGACTATATATGGACCAAATATGAACTATATATGGAACTACATATGGACTATATATACGGACTATACATGGACCATATATGAATTATATATGGACTATATATGGAACTATATATGGACAAAATATTATCTATATATGGTGAATATATGGTTAATACATGGTCCATATATAATGAATGTATAGTAAATATATGGTCCATATATAATTAATATATGGTTAAATATGGTCCATATATGGTGAATAAATGGTCCATATATATTCATTATTTGGTCAATAGAAGATCAATAATGGTTAATATATGGTCCATATATTAACCATATTCTATTCTACTATGGTTCATATATTAACCATATTTAATTCTATTCTACTTTCAAAGTAATAAGTGAATTTAAACTTTTGTAGAGTTAAGCAAATGTAGATTTATTCTCGCATGAAATATATAGACACTTTGAAATATTGATTTCCCATATATTTGATTTGAGACACACAAAATTTTTTTTTTATCTTTTTGTTCACAAATGGGAAATTATGAATAAAGTATGATGAAATTTATATAAGTTAAAGAGAATATCATATTCGTTGAAATGGTTATTGAAATGTTGAGCTATTTTTTATCCCAACATAAGATACTGAAAAGGACGTTAAATAATTTTTCGCCATTTGAAATGGTAATCGCATCTACTTTGAATCGTATTTAAATTTCATGAATTTCCTGCATTACTTGAAATCGCATTTATACAAATTTTCCAGGCTTAGTTTTAATAAGCAAATACTCGAGTTAAATGTAATCATTCATTTCCATGCTATTTTATTTAGAAAATATCTTAAATTCAAATCAATAAATGTTTTAAATTTCAGCGAAAATTATTTATTCTTCACATATTAAGACTTGAATGAGTTTAACAATATTTTAGATTTATTCATCAATATTTCACAAAGTTTTTGAACTTTTTTTTTTTTTTGCTTTTTTTGTTTGTGTCCTAACATGATGAATTAGTTTTAGATTTCCATCGAAAGCAACTGCGATCGTATAAATCGTGAAGATGAGAATAAATGAATGCTTTTGTCGAAACAAAGGCAATAAAGTAGCATCACTTTCGTCGTTTACAAAACATCAAACGACAAGCTTTATGAGAAAACCTTCTGACTTTTCAATTATGAGAAATTGGAATCGCAACTTCCGGTGCGAAAGATTAAAGGTGAAGAAGTATCGAGTACTTCACCTCATAAGTTATAACGAAATTTTCATTTTATTTCAAAATTCCAAAAACATTTTCAAACATTTACATTTTTAGGTTATGTTTAACAAAAATAAATTATTTTTATTTTTAAAAACTAAATCGAAAAAAGATAATTAAAAAAGGTTTGGATACAAAAGAGGGAAGAAAGCTGTTTTTAGACGAGTTTAACAATTTTTAAAAAAGTAAAAATTGTAATATTTCGCCCGCGGGAGAAAAAGTGAATTTTCCCTCCTTGAGTGAAGAAAGAAAACTTTTTCAGTTTTGATGATTCAAAATTGATGAATTTTGAGTAAACAAAAGTATTACAAGTTTTATATGAACATGATTGATTAGCATTTCGGAACAATGAATAAAATGTGACAATGAAGTAGCATTAATGGCAAAATAAATGACTCACTGTAGTGCGGTTTAGTCTCTGTTAAAGCTTTGTCGAGAGATTGATACTGTGCTCTCGATGGTTTTCTAGTTGTTATACTCATGCTGTTTTGTCAGATAAGCGAGATAGTGACCCTTTCGTCCAGCGAACGGTGTGTGAACACGGAAATGATTCGTGTGCTAAAGCACGCCCCTGCGGGTTCTAAATATCCCCGTTACGTTTGACGTATTTCTGCAACGTGTCGAATTCCGCAGCACTTCACAGTCAAATACTGTAAGTGAATTTGATTAATCACTCGCAACTTGTTTGTACGCTCAAAAAATGAAATTTCATCGTGTATTGTGTATTTGACTTTTGTTTCGTTGATTTTATTTTTTTTTTTTTTTTTTGTGAAAATAAAAGTGTATTTGACGTGACAATAAATGTTATTATGTTGTTTGATGATAAAGCGATCACGGCAGGAAAACTCTTTACTTCCCTCGGAGTGAAAAAACCTAGCAAAACGTAAAATATATTGCAAATATATTTTGACCATATATTGACCATATATTGACTGCATATTGAACATATATTGATCATACATTGAATATATATTGACCATATAAAGACTATATATGGACCATATATCGAACATATTGACCATATATTAACAGTGGATTGAACATATAATGATTATGTATGGACCATAAATGAACCATATGTTGATGATATATTGACTATATATGGACCATATAGTAACCATATATTGATTATATATTGACCATATAATGACTATATATGGACCATATATTAATTATATATTGACCATATAATGACTATATATGGACCATATATTGAGTATATGTTGACCAACTATGAACTATATATTGACCATTCATTTTCGATATATTGACCACACATGTACTATATATAGACCATATATGGACCATACATTAATTGTCTGTTGACCATATATTGATCATATACTGGCCATATATTAATTATATATTGACCATATAATGACTATATATGAACCATTTATTGACCATATATTGCCTATATATTGACCATGTATGGACCATACTTAATCGTATTTTGACCATATATTGACCAAATATGAACTATATATTGACTATTTATTTTCCATATATTGACCATACATGGACTATATATGAACCATATATGGACCATACGTTAATTGTCTATTGACCATATATTGATTATATATTGACCATATATGGACTATATATGGTCCATTTATTGAGCATATATTGTCTATATATTGACCATATAAAGACTATATATGAACCATATATTGAACATATTGACCATATATTAACAGTGGATTGAACATATAATGATTATGTATGGACCATAAATGAACCATATGTTGATGATATATTGACTATATATAGACCATATAGTAACCATATATTGATTATATATTGACCATATAATGACTATATATGGAACATATATTGAGTATATATTGACCAACTATGAACTATATATTGACCATTCATTTTCGATATATTGACCACACATGTACTATATATGGACCATATATGGACCATACATTAATTGTCTGTTGACCATATATTGATCATATACTGGCCATATATTAATTATATATTGACCATATAATGACTATATATGGACCATTTATTGACCATATATTGCCTATATATTGACCATGTATGGACCATATATGGACCATACTTAATCGTATTTTGACCATATATTGACCAAATATGAACTATATATTGACTATTTATTTTCCATATATTGACCATACATGGACTATATATGAACCATATATGGACCATACGTTAATTGTCTATTGACCATATATTGATTATATATTGACCATATATGGACTATATATGGTCCATTTATTGAGCATATATTGTCTATATATTGACCATATAAAGACTATATATGAACCATATATTGAACATATTGACCATATATTAACAGTGGATTGAACATATAATGATTATGTATGGACCATAAATGAACCATATGTTGATGATATATTGACTATATAT
>JABFPJ010004716.1:0-13286 GCA_022817425.1 Gryon sp. ZL-2020 | reverse complement strand
AACGGTAAAGATAAACAAACGAGAATGTTTCACGGGAATACTGTAAAATGGGAATACAAAAGATCTAATTTTGTAAGAAAAAAAAAAAAAAAAAACAAAACAAAAACAAGAAAAACAAAGTAAAAAACAATTGCTATAAGAAAAAAAAATAATATGAGACTTTTTTATCATTATTTATTGTTATTGTTATATCAAGAGCCGTTCATTGTTGTTGAGATTCGAACTTATAATTTATAGAATGCTTTATCTTTAAAGTTATGATAGTAAATTGAACTTGATACGAGTATATTATAGTCTGTGCAACGAAATTTTATTGATCCTTTTGTAAATGAATGATTTCATATATTTACAAAGAGAAGACGATGATTAATGCTGGAATGTTTCCAACTATGAATAGTCATAGTCGTGAGATTCTTATTACGCTAATTTCGGACTTTATTGCTCCATTCAACTTTTCATTTAACCTTGATGATTTCATTTAGTTGATTTTTTAATTGATTCATTTAGGCAAATGATTTACGGTTTTACATGTGATTTAACTAATACTGATATTTTGTTACTTATTATTAAAGTAAACTAGTTGAGTTGTTAGTTTAGCAGTTAACTTTAGTTACTTGTATATAATTAAATTAACAAAAGTAACTAAATGGTAACAAAACTAACTTAGTCAATTGTAAAGAAATGACGTTATATTAGGTTTAGTTGGAGTTAGTTTAAGAAAGTAATTGTTTGAATTAGTTAGTTTGGATTTGGTTCAAGTAAACTTTAGTTAGTTAGTAACTAATAAAGTTACTAACTAACTAAATTGTTATAAAACTAACTTAGTAAAATGTAGAAAATGAGTTTTTTATAACTGAACTGTGAATTTGATTTAGTTAGTTTAATTAACAATTAACTACGTTAGTTGATTTAATTAGTTTAGTAGCTGAACTAATGAAACTTGAATTGATTTAGTTGGAGTTAATTTAAGAATGTAAATGTCTGGAGTAGTAGTTTTACCAATGAATTTAGTTTAGTTTAGTTAGTTTCAGTTAATTAAATTACGTTTGTTAGTTGGTTAGTTATTGTAATAACTAAACTAAAACTTAAATATTCTGGGAAATAAACTAAATTTAGAGCTAACTAAAGTTAGTAGCTAAATTTAGTAACTCAACTAAATGAACTAACTGAATTTAGTTAATTTAATTAAGTTCTTTAGTTAGTTCTTTGAGTCAGTAACTAATCTAAAATCAAACTGAACTAATTTAGTAACTAAACTAAATTTTCAAACTAGATTAGTTAAAATAACTGTTAAAAGTAACTAACTAAACTAAGGAGATACATTTAATCACTGAAAGAAATAACTACAGGAACTACCTACAGTTATTACTAATAAATCTAATTGAACCTTACTTAATTTAATTAGTCATTTTGTTAATGCAGTTATTTCAATTAATCAGTAACTTTTGTTACTTAATTACAATGTTATTTTAGTTATTTCGTTAAGTCAGTCGATCAGTTTACTAACATAATTAATTTGTTTATTTTTTTTACTTAGTTTACATAGTTGATTTAGTTAAATTAAACTAAATAATTAAATTGATTTATTTATTTGATTTTATTGATTCAATTATTAATTGAATTAAATTATATAAAACAAATTTGGACAAAAACTGCAAATCAAGTTAAATTGATTTAATTTAATTATTTCTTCATTTTAGTAACTAAACTGAAGCTTAACTGAACTGACACAAGTAAATAATGAAACCAACTAAAATTACTATTATTGTCTTTGTTAGTTACTAAGTTACGTTTTTGTAGTTAGGTCTCTTATTTAATTAGTTATTTTAGTAACTGAACTATTTTAATTTTATTTAATTTTGCTACTGAATTTAATTTACGAATACACTCCTTTTTTTAGTGAACTATAACTTATATATATAAGTATTATATATAAGTGTATCATTTTAAAACATTTTGTAGCAGCTTTTATAATGTTTGAAAGTGCTTCAAATATTAATTAGTTATTGTAATAAACTATTTACACTCATTTTTTTATTTATAGTCAACTAATTTTGTAATTAGAGTAACTAAGCCAGCTAAATTTAAATGACTTTAATTTATTTCGCCAGTTTATCTTTTTGCCTTGATCAATGCCTTCTTAATTTAAAAAAAAGAAGAAAAAAAAACATGTGTAAATGAATCCGATTGTATATTATCGTGAAGAAACGGATTGCATTTCATTTAAAGATGGTCAATATTTGCAAAACGAAACATTCAAGCACCTTCAAACAACTTCTTCACTTTGTTACACTTAAGTAGACTTTTCTCGGAAACCAAAGTGATTGCATATCATGTTATTTCTCTTAAAGAATGTATTGTTCGCGAGAAAAATAGAAAAAGAAGAGGGACAATAAGAAATAATGCCATACGTGAGTGATTAATCATTCATTAAACAAACATTTGTCTCACTACGTGATTCAACTCGACTTGAAAAATAATTTAACTTTTAATACATTCTTTTCTTTCATTTTTAAAAAATTGTTTATTTCATTTGTTGAAAAACGTAATATAAAAAGTGAACTTGATAATCTTTACGTTATTTGTCTATTGTTTTTGTGACAAAACACTTTTGCAGTTGAAACAAAGGAACGTTTATATATTAATGAAAATGTTGATTTAAAAGTCAGACTGGAATTTGCGATAAAACGCATTCATTATTTTATCTCCGGCGATAAAATTGCGGCTTCTCGCTCGCCATTTGTAAGAATATCAATGACGCGAAGCAACTCATACTTTGGTTCAATTAAAAGTCAATTATCACGATTCCATCTTTTATAATCGTTATTTCACATTTGAATACAATTTTACTACAAATTATTGCAATTACTTTCAAAAATTTGGAAACAACTGTTCTTACAAAAAAATTATTCATTTCAAATTGTATTTGAAATGAATAATTATTAAATATAAATTTTCTGTTTTCTTTTTAAGCTACTCGCAAAAGACTGTACATCAATGACTCATAAATCTTACATCAATTCGAGATTCAGAGCAAAACAAATGTTTGTAAATGTCGGTAAAGTAGGCATTTTTTGGCGTTTCTTATCCTTTTATGTATGTTCGGGACATTTTTTCATAAAATCAAAGTCGAAAATGAAATTGTCCATTAGATTTTGATTTCGTGTGTATTCGGAGCACTTTTTCGTAATCAAAGTTGACAATCAACTTCTTGTTCTTCGATTTTGCTTCTTTAGTATTCGGAACATTTTGTCGTAGTCAAAGTCAAGTTAATTGAAAAAGAAAAGTAACAAAAAAGTAAAGAAAAAAGGGGAAAAAAGTGATAGTGCTCGGGAAGGCAGTTTGACATGAGAGTTAATCGTAGGATCAAGATGGCGCTGGCGCAGGTTCAGCCTTGGCGGAACAAAGCCCTGACGCTCCTTGTTTACTTAACAAAAAAATTAACCAAAAGAGAAATACAAAATAAAAAGCATTTTTGTTCTTATTTCATTGAACACAACAAATCAATGAATAAAAAGAATATTTAAAAAACTGAGACGATTTGAGTTGAGGAGTGAATTGGCGGAACTTTGGGCGGCTTTTGGAAATCGCGAAGCCGCGTCGTCGCAACGCTATCGATTGCAGCAGCACATTTTCAAAATGGCGAAAAAGCGCCGGCTAACCTCACTCACACACGTCGCTTGCAAAATGCCAGCAACAGCACGCAATATTTCTCACTAAATCAGTCACCACTTGCTTTCTTTCTTCTTCCTCAACAACTTTTGGCGCGCTTTTTGATGACGTCACGCGACGTCCCATCAAAGACACACGAAATGCACCAAGTTGACGGATTAAAAAGGGGGCACGTGTACCGGCCAATCTCTTACCTATCTCTGTCTCAGCGGTTTGTGTCTCACTCGCACGAAAGACGCCCAAATCCTTGGTTTTCAACTGCCGATTAATGAATTCACGTTGGCATGGGGAAAAAGAGAGAGAGAAAGAGAAAGAGAGCGAGAGAGATAGTGTGTGTGAGAAAGAAAAAAAGACGAGAAACTGAAAGAGGGAAAGGAAATAAAAATGCAAAACAAATGAGTTTGTTTGATTTTGACAGAAAACGTGTGTACACTGGAATGTTTGTTTGTTTTTGTTGATAAGAAGCACCCGTGCGTGCAATTGGATACGCGACGTTCGGGCGAGCACTCGCGGACTTGACAACCAACCACTTTGTTCGCTCACGCGCGGCCTACTAAACTCTCCCGTGCACTCGCAAAATGTGCCTTTGAATGCGCTAAAGTGGCGCCTCTCTTGACCACCACCGCAACTCTTCAGCTCTGCACTTTTAGTCTAACAATTTATTTAGTTCTTACTAAACTAATTACTAACATTTACTAACTTACTCATTAGTTTAGTTAGGTTTTAATTACTTATTTTTAATTTAACTAAACTAAATAAATGGACAACTACTAACTAAAGTAATTAGTCAGCTGATTACTAAATTAATTAGTTACTAAAGTAATTAATTAAATTTGCTGGTAACTAAACTAACTATTTTAGTTAAATTACTAATTTAGTTAATTTAATTAGTTTAAGATAGCTTAATTATTAAAATAAGTTAACTAGTGTGGTTTAGTTGATTTAGTTATTTGACTAATTTAGTAGTAACTAAAGCAAGTAATTTGGAAAAATTAAGTGACATTGAATAAATATTTGGGTAAAATATTGTCGATTTGTTGGTGGAACGGCGCGTCGATCGATGATTTCTTAGTTTATTCCACATCTACGCTAAGCCCGGAGCGGACCAAGCGAGTAGGCGGCGCCGCCACCGCCGCCGCCGTACATTGGCGTCCCTTTTTATTCACCACAAACAAACTATTAATTATTCTTCACCCCCGTCTTTTCGCTAACTTTCCTTCTTTTATTCATGTTTCTCTTGAGTTTTATTTTATCTTTCACTTTTATTACTTTCAAAAAACCAAAAAAAAAAATGAAGTTTGAAATTTTATCTTCAATTTACTTTTATTTCAATTGTTGTCGATGAGTCAATAGAAAGCCGAGGGCAGGACCCATAAAAGGGTAATAAAATAGTTGGAAAAAGAAAAAGGAAGGAAAAAAACATGTTTATGGTCGATTTAATGTAACGGTTATTTTGTCTGCTGAAAGAACAGTTGCAATGTTTATTCATACAAAGTAAAACAAAGTGTAGTGTCGTAAAAATAGACCAGCACTGATACTTTGGGTGCGTGAATGGCGAGAAAAAGGCGCGCCCTTATTGTTACTCGCACAGCCACTGATATTTCAAAACGCAAGATTCAGTTTGTTATGATGAAATGACAAACAAAATGAAAGGAAACTAAAAAAAGGTTTAATTCGATGAAATAAAATAAAGGTGAAATTGAAAATGGCAAGTGAAAGATGAGAAGTTGATTAGTTGGTTGGCTGGTTTGTGCAAGGTGTTGGGTGAATCTGCAAAAGGGTCGGTGGCGGCCATCGAACTGAAATTGGATCATTTTGACGTCGAACGTCATTTTTGTCAACACACGCATTTGGGATCACAAGAGTGCGCAATAAATAATCCAACACTTATCAAACAATTTGATTTGCCCAAATGAATAATTAATACACGAGAGGATGGACTTGGCTGCTTGTATATATTTAAACATTTACATTGAAACACGCACACACACATGTATATATAAATATATATCTATATATGCGAAAATAGCCGAGCATTGACACTCACCCGGCTTTGGATCGATGCTTTGTTCTCCGCTTGTATCGCTCTTTGTCTCGCAAACGACGAGCTAAGGTAAGGGGAGGAGTGCGGAATATCCGAAGATGGAGAACAAGAAGACTCACGACGACGATTCACAACACTCACAAATACGATTGCACAAACAAAAAAGCCTCAGCGCGCCTTTCACCGGCGATTGATCGGCCCCAGGTGGAACCGACGACGATGCGCGCTCCTCGACGCTCAACCAAACAATATCCTCCTCGATATTCCGTTACACCGCCAACAGCGCCGCCACAGGACGGCTCAATCACCAATACTATCCTGCCCTGCTGTCCGATACTCTCAACTCTCAACTCTCTTACTCTCAGCAGTCAGCAGAGCTCCTCATCCAGTGTTGCCACATAACTCCAACAAATTACTGTTCAAAAGTAATCAACAAAAATTCATAAATCAAAGTTACTTCGTAGACTTTACGTTATAATAATAATAATAATTATTATTATTATTATAACGTACAGTCTACGAAGTATTATTATTATATCTCTATGGAAAAACAAGTTGAGTGCAAAGGGATTCCCTTTACACTTAAATGGTTCTTCCTTCTCACCACAGATATAATAATTATGTTCAAAAAATTATTAATACATTATACATTTTGTTGCAGGCTTATTTTATGCTTTAAAAGAAATCCAAGATCTTAATTATCTTAATTATAAATAAAAAAAGATGGACAATCTACATTTATCGACATTTTGATCCTTTTAGTCTGCTACTTCAGACAAGTCTCTATGTTATTATAGATGGCAGTTAAGTTGAGGGGGAAACGACCAAGATCCTCTGACTCACATTATTCTTTTGCTCAAAAATCTGTACAGTTTTAGTTCTGGATGCAACTATTTATAATAATTCTTAAATGAAATTTTAAGGAATTTCGATCATGGAGTAGGACACAAGTATTACTTTCCTTTTTGCACTCATTAGTTTTCCGTAAAAATATTTACTCTTGTTAAATCCAATATAAGCAATTCATTTTTAACATATACATCAAATAAGAACAGGCAAACATGTATGCAAATTTTAATATATGCCTTCCGCATTAATTATTAAAATATAACTTTCAAACTTGGATGTTTTAATACATGTTTTATGGAAGTATAAGGTTAAAATATTCAATGTTTAATACTAAATATTATAAAAATGTAAACGGTAGACATATCTGAAAATTGGAATAAATAGTCCTTATTAGTTAAATAATTGAAATACAAAATTTCAAAATTTAATTTTGGATTTTTTCTAATGCTCGAACCTCCTTAATTAAATGTGTTTCTTCTCAAAACACTTTAACACAAAATTTATGAATACGACTCCTGGAGGCCAATTTTCGAATTTTTAGCAGTCAGGATATAACATCCTATCTCATTTTATGTAACTGTAAAAGAATGAACAACCATATAAACTGATGCAACCATTTTGTTATGGCACTTTCGGAAAGTATTCTTATTTTGTAATAATAAAAGACAGACAATTCAACTCACACAAGTATATAAATAAAAAATAAAATAACTCCTGATAAATACATTTACAGAAAATGTACGCAAAGTTTGCGTAATAAAAAATAGTGGTAATTCCTAGTATAGTAGGATAAACCCTACATTACCGACATGGATAATGGAATGGATGATGGAAGCATATTTTGTGTTTATATATCTCAGCTGATGCTGGATCCAGCAAAAAGTTAGGTTAAGAAATGAAAAATGAATAAACAATTGTAGTCTCACACAAAAAAATAAACAATTGTATAGGTTATTTTCAAAAACAATGTGTTAAACAAAGAGAAACAATTAAACAAAAGAAAATAGCGTATTAGTCAGTTTACTTATTGCATAAACAAATGTACATAGAAAGAAAAGTATGAAAATGAAATTCAACTGACAATTAGATGAAAGTATATAAATTGTAAATAACAAATGTAAGTACACAATTTTACTTCCACAAATTGTACTATTCTAACGTATTTTTTTCATTATTTATTTACGTTATTTGAACAATAATTTTTCAGCAAATTTCAAAATGAATTTGGATTCAATTCAGCAAGTTAAAATCAAAGCTCCAAGTCGAGTTCGAAAAATACAACAAGCACTAGCAGCTGCGAAGGGAAATGAATCAAACAATGTGACACAAACGAAATGCGGTCGGGATTATGTGAAAGAATACGTGGAAAAGGAAAAACAAAATATGCTGAAGGTCCTTAAAAATCAAAATAAAAAAAAATTATTTAATTTACTTGATTTTATTTAATTTGGATACATAATATAATAAAAATATCGATTTTATCAATATGTTTATACTTGTAGCCGGAAGAAAAGCAAAATGATTTTGACGATGTATCATTATTTACGGAATCAATTTCTGGCTCTGCGAAGAGCGATAAAACGACGTATAACAGGGAAATAGAGCGTCTCCAGCGAACGTATGATTTGTCAAAGCACAAAGTGAACAATCATTTGAGCATAATGTCGAAGAAAAAGGAAATCGTAAATTTGATTGAAACGAATCCTGTCGTGGTGATTCAAGGACCAACCGGATGTGGAAAAACCACACAAGTTCCTCTTTTTATTTTTGATAATGAAATGAATAAACGGGAACATTGTAATATTATAGGTAAAAATGAAAACAAAAAATCTATTTTTATACATATAATACTGAAATGATGTTTGCAAGATTTTAAAGATTTGACAGCAACAAAAAGCTAATTACTTTGGTAAATTATTTAGTAACTCAACCGAGAAGAATCGCGGCAATTAGCATAGCCAAACGCATTTGCGCGGAGCGAGATTGGCCCTTGGGAACGTTGATTGGTTACAAAATTGGAATGACCAATTGCACCACACCAGACACCCGAATCACTTTTTGCACAGCTGGAATTTTGCTCCGAATGTTGATCAACAAGAAACATCTATTGGATTTTACTCATATTATTCTCGACGAAGTTCACGAGCGCAATCAAGAAACGGATTTTTTGTTAATTGTTATACGAAAGTTGTTGTGGATGAACTCGAGATCAGTCAAAATTATTTTAATGTCTGCGACGATCAACAGTGAGAAATTTGCCAATTACTTTGCGTCACCGATTAATGGGAATTTGGTTGCTGCGCCGGTGATTGAAATCACCAAAAGATCGTCGTTCAATATCAATAAGTTTTACATCGATGACTTAAAACATTTAGGAAATGTAAGGTTTTGCAAAATGCAGAAAATAGATTTGTCTACAATTATATTACTGCTACTAAAATAAATTATTGTTTTTTAGATTCCAAAAATTGATTTTGAGGAAGCAAAGGTAAATCCGAATTTGTATGAATTTTGCGCTCGATTAATAATTGCTTTCGATGATATTGACGAAAATGAAGTGGACATAAATCCGGATAAACTGGCGAATCAGTGGCGACACGTTGTTTTGATATTTTTACCGGGTATTTGGGAGATTGAAGAATTGCAGTATGTTTTGCAGTCGCCCAAGTATGAATCGTGCAAATGGGATGTCATGGTTTTGCATTCGATAATAACTAATGAAGAACAGCAGAGGGTTTTTGATTCTCCACCGGCTGATTATCGAAGGATCATTTTGTCGACGAATATTGCTGAGAGTAGTATTACTGTACCTAATGTTAAATACGGTGAGATTTTTTAAAGTGATTATATACTGTGAAACAGCTGGAGAATTACGGGAAAAGTACTAAACAATTACTGAAAAATTATTAGAGAATTACCAAATTTAGATTAAATTAAAATATTGTTCTTGCTCGAACATGCTGTAAGTTTGGCAAAACTAAGCAATCTTAACATGAAACTAATTGGGACCAAAATAAGTAACTAAGTTATTTAACAAAAATGACTAAGTTATATGAAGTAACTAAGTAAGGTGATTGTCAAGTATCCTTTGTTTACATAAAATCAGTTCGGTTACGGTGTTCAGAAATAAAGTTTATTATTTATTAGCAAAATGTATCCAGCAATTCTTCTATTCCTTAGAAATTGCTGGATTATAAGCATTTTTTGATTGCTTATAATATAAAAAGTAATTTATTTGCATTGAAATAATTGCACAAGTTACATTGAACCTCGATTAATAAAGTTTAAAGAATATCAATGGTTCCTTGACTTCGTATTTCTCATTTCAGTCATTGATTTTTGTTTAACAAAAATTCTTACTGTCGACATTGGATCAAATTTGCAATGTCTCGAACTCACTTGGGCAAGCAAAGCCAATTGTGAGCAAAGAGCTGGCAGAACCGGAAGAGTCATGGAGGGAAGGGTTTATCGCTTAGTGCCAAAGCAAATGTTTGAGGTAAAAATGACAAAAAGGAAAAAAATACTAATTTTGTATTTTCAATCTCAAAAACATTACAAATAAACAAAAAATTAAAAAAAAACTTGGCTTTTTTTACAGGAATGCTTTAACGACGAAAGTTCTCCAGAAATCTTGAGGGCTCCACTGGAGCAATTAGTATTAAACGCAAAGATCCTAGATTTGGGAGAACCAAAGGCGATTTTGGCATTGTCAATCGATCCTCCGGACTTATCAAACTTATCTAAAACGATTTTAATTTTAAAAGAATGCGGAGCTTTAGTGAACTCAACGTTAGTCAATAACCAAGAAGACGGTCAGATGACTCGATTGGGATATCTAATGGCGGCTTTGCCAATCAATATTCAAATAGCAAAATTAATTATTTTGGCCCACGTGTTCGGAGTTTTATCCGACGCGATTATTATTGGAGCTTGTATGTCTACGAAGAGTATGTTTAGTAATCCACTGAAAAAGAAAAGTGAAACCTATGATGCGAAGTTGAAATGGTCTTATGGATCTTGGAGCGATTTGATAGCTTCGATGCATGCGTACAAAATGTGGATATCTGAGAAACAGAATCGCAATATTAACAGCAAGCAAGCGGAGAAAAATTGGGCCGCACGGGGTTTTATACAGTTGAAAGTGATGTATGAGATTCAGGCGCTGGTTAAGGAAGTGACAGAGAGGCTTGGGAGGGAAGGTATAAAAAGCGTTGATCATCATAAGCACCAATTTTCCCTTTTTTTTTAATCAATCATGCCAACTGAAATGAATTAAAAATGCCGATTGCAAATTAACAACTTTATATTATTCTGATATTTAAATGTAAATTTTTACTTATTGTTGTTTGTACCGAGTATGCTGGGCTCAGTGGCTAAAACTGCCAGTAGCTAATGAATTTGATTCAATATTTAATTGATACTTTGTGTTAATTTCTTATTATTGTTAAATGTTTTTGTCCATCATTTTTACAAAGTGTTGTGTACTTCAAACTATGAAAACGAATTTGAAACTGACTTAAAATGTTTATTCAGGTATTCGTGCGCCGATGGGTTATGCAGAAGGTATGCCCGAGGTCGACAAAGCTTTAATCCTAAAAGTGATCATTGCCGGAGCCTTTTATCCCAATTACTTTGTCAGTTGTTTAAGCGGAAATCAAAACGAGGAACTCGCAAGACTCAAATCATCAGCCGGAATGGATCCACTGACAACAGTCTATTTGCGGGGATGGAACATCAAACACAACGGACTTTTATACGTAAAGCGAATTCAGGACATTTTTGAAAAATGTACTCGAAGCTCAACCAGAAGAATTTGCGTTACTTTTGATACTTCTTCTAGAATTTATGTCACGTTTCCGCAATCCAATTTCAGTATGAACGAAGCGTTTAAATGTGATATTCGTTCGTCGGACGTGAACGTCAATGGCAAAATTCCGATATCGGTTTACAAGGCACTAAGAATGAGAAAGGATAATGATGAATTGGCGATTTCGGTGATGAATGACGCCGACGCGATGGCTTATGAGAGTCAGTTGGGTGGAACGGAGCCCCAGAATTTTGTGAATGATAATGTTGCATTGCGACCAAAGTTGCCAGGGATTGGGGTGCAGAAGGTTCAAATACAAATTAAACATGTAAGAATTGGATGTAAATCTTTATTGCATTATTTTTGTAATTGTATGTTAGTACAGTTTTTTCTCATACAATCTCATATATTTATTTTAGGTTAATGATCCAAGCACATTTTGGGCCGTCCTGGATACCCCCGATACAATCAAAAAGTTGCAACTAATGGACAAATGTTGCAACGACTATAATCTCACAAAAGAAATTGATGACGATTCAATAAAAATAGGTTCTTTAGTTTTAGCGCCACACCGAAACAATTACGGAATGATCAAATACTATCGAGGTATAGTCGAAAACTTTTATCTCACTCAGAACAAAAAGGTCGCAAGTATCCATTTAATTGACAACGGAAAGCGAGTTGACGTTGCCCAATCAGACTTAAGGGAATTCAAAATCAAAAATGCCGCAACGAAAATTGAAGCACAAGCTTTTCAGTGTGTTTTAGTTAATGTAAAACCATCTTTACTGAGAAACATTAACGGTCAATGGACTGACGGAGCTTTCAAGGAATTCATTAAACTGACTTCAAACTCTTGCCTAAACGCCGAAATTTATTCGGTAGTTAATAATGTCGTGGCAGTGAAGCTCTTTTGCGTACAGAACTCTACTACAAAATGTCTAAATGACGAACTCATCAAACAGGGATTCGCGTCGTTCAAAGTAGAAACTTACTTATCGTGTCAGAACAACGAAATACGCAATAAGTATGACGAACTATCACCAACGCAAATCAAATTTTACGAAGATTTACAATATGGTGCAAGTCACAAGAGTCTTTCATATCCCGACGCTCCCAATTTATCCAAATGTCCGCGAAGGGTCTATTTATCTGGGCCATTTTCGATACTCGAGATCCAACTGATGCCGTTAGTAATAACCAATTGTGGGAAAAAAATTGTTATTCATAATACATCAGTTAACTCGATTTTACTGGATCCAAATCCCGAGGAATTTCAGTCCAATTTGGTTGTGGCGAGTAATGTAACGCAGAGTGTTAATGGAAGTAGATTATTGTTACGAAATACCACTTTGATGCCCAACATTCGAGGACTTACGGTGCTTTTGTCATTGATTTTTGCGCCATGTATTGAATTGAGATGCAATGATCTGGGAAATCGGTATATTAGTGCGATTTGTGGATTGGGATACTACGCGGATACAACAAAATCTATCTTTCCGGAGCATGATATTGAAGTTCCTTTTGATGTTGAGATTGATCTTAAGGATCTTGTTAAGGCAAGTATATTAATGAAATGTTTTGTAAATATCAACTTAAGTTTACTAGAATATATATGAAACTCATATGGTTTGCTCATAAAACCTTAAATATGCAACGTACACGTAGGACAAAGTTCCTATAATTTTTGTAGAATTGTATAGAAGAATTTACTGAACTGTACATTAACTGATGGACAAAACCATAAACTCAATAATTATTACTGAACAGTTCAGTAAATTGAAAAATGAAATAAATAAAACAAATATTTACTTATTTTAAACATTTTACTTATATATACTGTCTTGATGATTATTTTTCTTGCTTGTTTTTACTTCTGCTTTTTTTTTCACTAACACATTTCACAAACAAATG
>JABFPJ010004715.1:0-13288 GCA_022817425.1 Gryon sp. ZL-2020 | reverse complement strand
ATCAGGCCCTGATGTGGCACTTCTATTTCATCAGATTACTTGATCAGTACCATATCAATTCCTAGCGTTACACACATATAATATCCTAATTTAAAAATCTAATTATGGCCAGATTAAGTACTGTGGTTTCCTGATCATGGCCACATCAAAACCCAATTGCTATTTTTACTAGGGTATTTTATATATTAGATATATAATCGCTTATATTTGGTCTATATTTTCAAGCTCAAATACTTTAATATGAGTTATGGATATATATATGAAATATAGATTTTATATCCTGTATATTATATATTTTGATATATTTTCTTATATAGAGGAAACAGATCATTACATTAAATATATTTCATGTTGAATAATTGGATGTTATCTGCTTCAAAATGTTGTGGTGACCTTTTTGGTTATTCAAATTTATTTGTGTAATTTCATGTTTAACACATTTTTACAAAAGTGACGCGCGAAGCATGTCTTCCTTCTAGTTATTGTTTAAAATTAATTAATATAAATTCCACTTCATCATTTTACAATGATAAATCCACCATAGAAATCTATCATAATCATACTTCGTAGTGTGATTGAATTTCGTATAAAAAGCCTTCATATATAATTAAATTACATCGTTTTCATTTAAACTTATGTATTATTCATATAATTTCAAATTCTACTCAAAAAATATAATAAAATATAATGAAATATAATGATCAAAACATTTTAAACAGAATTAAATTGCTATTTGAAAAATATATTAGACACGATTAGTAAATCATTTTAATGACTTCTACATCAGCTTAAAACGATAATTTTTCAGAATATTAAAAAAATCTACACTTCATTTTTACTTTTTCTGTTACATATTCTTCGTTCGCATAAAAATGTTTCACAAATTAGCTGTGCTTTGTTTTATAAGGTGTGAACATAGAGACGCGGTTTCGTTAGACTTAAAATTCAGATTACAAGCAGTACATGTATAATTTACCTTTATGTCAAAATGGAATGTGAGATTCTTGTGAATAATCTGGTAAATGTATACTCATTATAGTCTGACACATATATCTATAATTTAAAAAATTAATAAGAAATCGTAAAATCTAAATTAAAAATACTTTTAAAATATTTTTAATTAAGTTTTTAAGTTTTTTATTGTGAAACTTATCTCTACATTTAAATTACTTTCAATCGACATTTCTTTGGAGTTATGAATAAATGAAATTATAAACGAATTTATTGATACAGATCTTCTAACAAATTGTACGTTTCATCTTAAACTGATGCGAAAATCCCTTTTAATAGTACGTATATTTTTAGCGAAAAAATTTCATTAATTCAAAACTTTCTAAAATATAATGTTCATTAAATTAAAAAAAACTATTACATTTATAAATTTTTTATGTATGAATACATACTTTTTAAAGCAATTAACGTTTTCAAATTTATATTGGAACATTTTGACATATTTGCATGTATAGAAACGATTAATAATTAAAGTTATTCTTAAACAAATAATAATAATACATACAATAATATTTTAAGATGTTTATATATTTATTAAAATAGCTCTATTTAACGTAAATATAATGAATTATAAAAAGTACAGTTTTATTAAAAGGAGAAGAAATTGTTTCAAATTATTTAACCTATTTCATACCTTTTTGCTTTAACTTTACACTCTTTGAGCAATTATTAATTAAGTAATATAATTTCTATGTAGTTCGATCAAATTATATTAGCTCACAATTCTACAGAAAATTGTGTGCAGTCATTAGAATAAAGTACTTTTTTGATGATCATAAAATTGGTTAATATAGTTAGTTTGATTTACTTCCCTGTGCAACATTTTCAAAATAATTTACGTTCTTTCCTTTGCAAATTTTATTGCGAATGTAAAACGAACTTTAATGTAAGAAATACAAAATCAATGTTTGGCACATTACGGCTAATAAAATGAACATGTAACTAAATTAAAATTGAATTTATTCTTATTCGGGTTTAATCATGTATTTTTGCATTCCTATTTAGTTTCTTATCTGGTTATTTTATTTCTTAATTCATTTTACATTATATTACATTTTAATGTGACAAGTACCTTTTGTATTAAATCAAAATCAATGATTTTAATAGAACTTCATTGTTAATTACGGAAAATATTTATTTGTATCAATATACTAATATGGACATTATTGTTGAAGTTGAACAGATATATCGATTACTTTTTAACAAAACATTTTGCCAATCATGCATTAAAACGCTTATATTTTTTCTCATAATATCATTTATTCCTAATGTGAGTATAATAGCTCAACTCATTATTACAAGGTGTCAAATAACACAAGTAATAAATGCAGTATAATTATTTTCATAAACATAACAAAACAAAAACTTAGCTCTAATTGTGCGAACTCATAAAAATAATTATAAATTTATTGATGAAGATAAATGTGGAAATGAAAAGTAAATAATTGTTACTTTGCAATCAACTTGTAAACTTTAATATGCAATTTTCACTTCTTAACGAGTTGCTATTTTTGTTCGTCTATACAAAAGAATGTTTGACTATCACGTCGTTAGTGACTTGAATTTCAATCCTGTCATTCAGTCGCAACACTAGCAAAAAGAGTAACGATAAACAAATTAACGTCGTATTTTCACGCCTAAAGCGTAGCAAGACTAGCTTGCAAGCTTCTCGTATTAAAAGGAAAGACACCAAGCAAATGTAATTTAGTTGTCATTCTTTTTGTTACAAAAGTTTTGTCTGATTTGAACAGACAAATAGTATTTTAGACTATTGATTTATAGAAATAAAAAACTTCACAAAAACCTGTGCAACGATAAATGCTTATGTCTTCAAAAAGCATCGAAATAATTGAAATGTTGACTTCTGTTCTTTTTTTCTTTCTAACTTAAATTTTTTGCCATATTCTTGTTTTGCTCATCTGTTAGCGCTTGGTGAAAATGTAGACTTTTTTAATGCTCGAGGAGGCGTCAAATGCCAACTGCATATTTATATTTTTCTGCTTGCGCGAAAACTTTCGTTGCTATAATTCGTTGGAATATTTTGAAATTCCACAAGGCAAACGATGAGAAAAAGCGCGCGCTCGACTGCAGCGACACTTTGTCTCGTCGAAAACTTTATTTGCTTCGTTTTGGTATGATAACACGGGCGTCGTTATTAATATTTGCTTCAGAAAGATGGATTCATACTTTTCTTTTGAAAATACCCGACGACATTATTTTATTTTTTGTATATATAGAATTAAAGGAAAAAGACTAAGCTTAAGAAACACTTGAGACGTTTTTTGCCTTCAAAGCATAAATCTTTCTAATTTCGTATTCATTAACTATTATCGTCTAATTTTATTCATAAAACTGTTATATAATTTAATTTACACATCAACTCATTTATTTCAATCAGAATGTATTAACTAAATGTTCAATCACATTTTTGCAATTTTTTACGATCAGTGTTTACTTTACGATTTAGTGTTTACTTTAGTGTTATGAAACGAAATATTGATTAATATCTAATATTATAATACCGAAAAGAAGTTATTCACAAGATACGACAAATTTGTCTAAGTCGAATATAAGATATTAATATCAATTTTGTAAGAGTTTGAATTTTTGAAGTTGGGATTGAGAAGGAATATTTTTTTAATAATTCGATCGCATATTATCGAATTGCCGACACACCGGGTGTGAAAAGTGGGACAGAAGTATAGAAGAGCTTCTGTAGCAATCCGTTAAACAGATTATGGAAATGTGTAATAATGCGCTAACAGAGTACAACAAAAAATTCAGACACAACACTCGTATGTACAATAAATATACAATTTTAATGAATTTAGAAAAGAAAAATAGATGGTTGCGTAGAAATGTTAAACTTTCAAAATTATATTTTAAAATAATGAAGGTACAGATTACTATACGAAAAATAGAAAAGAACTAATCTATCACATTTAATAATAATTAATCTGCTAGACATTTGTCCTTTTCTTATTTTTATAATTAAAAATAAGAAAAAGATGTTGGCTGTTGGCCAACAAATTAAAATAATATTCCGAATCAAGTGAATTGTTCATTTATCATATAAATATTTTGTATATACATTTTTATTTACAAAATACATAAAGTAATTTTTATATTCTAATTAATATATATAAATATGAAAGTATGTTTGTTTGTTCGAGCATCACGCAAAATCTACCGAACCGATTTTGTTCAAATTTTGAGAGCAACTAGCTGAAATCTTTTAAAGTGCATTAGGCTATATAAAATTGCGATATATAAACTAGTTTTTGAACAATAAAATTTTCTGATTTTGGACCCCCCTCTTAGGCGGTTGTCAGGGGATTGTCAGGGGATTGTCAGGGGTTTGTCAGGAGGTTGTCAGGAAGTTTGCAGGAAGCCCCGATTTCGCCCGGACTAAACCCTATGATCCCTTCCCTATGACCGTGTATGAGTCCTGAGTAAATCCCTAGTATATATATAAACAATAGTTCTAATATATCAGAAATATCTTTTATTTATAAAATAATTGAACCCTTAGTTAACTTCGTAACGCCTGACAGTTGATAACGATAAAGAAACTCATATGACTCTTTCATCACTAGAAGAAATACTATAAAAACGACACAAGTAACTAAAGATTAAGAAGTGAACGTGTAATTATTGACAATACAATTGTAAAACTTGAAAAATATCAAAGCTCACTTCATACAACAAGACATAACCAAAGTAATTATGCTTCATTTAAGATCTGTAAATCGATAGTACCCGGTTGATGAGTAATAACGTAAAGTAAGCGATACTTTACTAACGTAAAACTAACGATCCGTATACTGATGAATTTGATGACATAAGTGCGATCGCAGCTAGTAAATTATATGACTTAAATTATTCATACAATCAAAGCTGCTTCTATGAACAAGAGTTTTATGCGCAAAACAGCAGTCTTAAACACAACACTAACAATGACAATGATGACAACATTTGTTCAAAAGTTAAGTTAAGAAAAGTAAACGGTCGAATAACTCGCAAAAGGAATACATGTTTTTTAAGTAAACTCATATTAGCACTTTGCACTCTGTATAGTATTGTATAGATGTGTGTCTCTTGCCTTTCGTTGGAAAAAAAGTGACCGATTTTTCTCTTATACCACTTGCCTGCTGCACATCCAGGCCGCATTATATCGCTCAACAAATCGACATTTTATTTCATCCCGCGAAACAATTCACCACTGACACAGCAGTGCAAAACACATTCTCATGAGAAAGAAAAGAAACAAAATCATCATATTTTTCTTCTTTCTGTTCTTTATTACTCTATTTAAGCTTTATATTCATTTAACAGTTAAAATGCATAGTTTCGCCTTATTAAAAAGTCGGAAAAATATGTAACGTAATTAAATCTACAAAACATTTATTTGATTTACATTTCTGCTTGAATATTAGCGTATTTCAATACATTTTAATATGAAATAAAAATTGGTATTTGTATAACTTTCTGTATTTGTATAACAAAATTGCATTAAAGTCAAAATAATTAAAATTTAAAGCTAGTAAAAACATACTTTTATTGCATATCACGCATACAGTTATTATATATCACAGTTTTATAAATTAAATATACTTTAAAAATTGCAAATATTGTTAAACTTTGATTCATGTTTTTAATCAGTTCTTAACATTTAATAATATTAAAAATTGATTCAAAAATTGATTTAGTATTTATCAAATGTGCGTTGAACAAATTTTAATACAAAATATAATGCTATTGGAAACATACGCTTTATTATTGATATACAAACTATTGCTCTATTTATCAAATTAAATAATTTTATCAATTTTAATGTAGTAACATGTTATTTTTATAAAGCTACTTTTTCAATGCGTAAATTGAATAGTTTGACATTTCTTCAAAATATTGAACTTAAAACGAAGTTCTATCCTCGAATAAATGAGTTATTTATTTAAATTTATTTAATTCAACACTTTACAATCCGAGCGTTTTTACCAATAGATTGAACGTAGTTTTTCATCGATCACGCTCTCAATTGTGAAAAATATTACCATTGGCTTCAGTTTGGAAATTATCTGTAGATTAGAATAAAACTATATAAACTTCAAACAGTAATTATATGTATATACTTGCATCAAAGTTAATAAGTCATTCTCGATTTCTAAATTTGTGCAATATTAGCTGCTCCACGTGGACTCGTGAAGTAAGTTTTCGGTTGAGAAATGGAGTCACGAGCAGATTGTTCCAAAGGTTATAAATTTTCATGAAGAGGAATTATTTTCTTAAAGTTGATTTTATTTTTATTTGATACCCTCGGCTCGAAATTTTTTCTTCTCTTCTTCTTTCTTCTTTTTCTTCTTTTGTTCTTGGCAGGATACAATACCATTTCTTTTGATATCTACATGAAATTTCTGTATACACATTTAGTCTTATCATGGGATAAAATAAATAAACGAAAAATATGAGTTAAATTAAGTCTTAGTTAACTTTTCATTTAATTAAGTTCAGCGCAATTTTGATTATTAATTTTTATTGTATTTTTTATTATACAATATGTAACCATTTCTTAATTCAAATTGAATATCATACTGATTTTGATACGAAAGGTCGGTCAAGTCAATTTAATTGTGATTCGCAATTGTAAAGAAATTTTGTTTGTGGAACTGCTGTAGTGAACATTGCAGTCGTATTAAAAGACAGAAGTTATTGCTTTACTATTGAACTTTAATTAGGATTTCAAAAGGGGAATTGTAGTTTGCGACACATTGCATCCATTCTCGTTAAGAATGATTAGTCTGATAGTCTGATATGATTGATGCGCATTAAAGTAGCCATGGCTCCATCAAATTTTGATTATGTTTAAGTATAACTTTAAGTTCCCGTTGCAATACCGTTACGTACCATGTTGCTGCAGCATGGCTATTATTTTATAGGAGTTTATCCTAAATTGATCTCTGATCTAAAATTAATCAATTGACAGCTTTTCGAGACAAATCCTATCTGTTTACATTGGTTTCCCAAATAGAAATTGTCGAATAGCTGAGCACTGGCACTTTACTAGTCACTATTGGGCGACCATTGTAAATGGAGTACGAGCCAGCACTGGGATGAAACACCAATATACTCTGGCACTTCACAGATATCAACGGCTGGCAATTAGTACTGTGTCTGTACTGGTACAGTACTGACTGCCAGTGGTTTTTGACAATTAATTTTTATTAATAAAAAATAAATATATTCTATTTTTAGTTCGTATTTGTTTTTTTCTGTATCAAATTAATATTATTATTAATTCTTTACTTGTTAAAATTGTAAATTATATTTTTTTTAATTTTCTGATGAGAATTGAACTTCGATCTTTCAGGTTACTAGTCTCGTACTTTACCACTGGTATACGGTGCCTTCGAAATTATTCTATCTAAAACATGAATACATACTGAAGGTTTGCTCTAATCCAGAGCCAGTACTGAGCCAGTACTGGGCCTGTGGTTGAAATTAAATAGTTTTGATAATGACGTAATAGCTGTTTTTTAACTTCTTTAGTATTTGCAATATATTTAACTCTTAATGTAAAAAAATAACTTAATTAACATTTATCTTATACAGTTCTTATATATTGAAATCTTATTTCAAACAAATGTTAAGTATATGAACTGTGCCAGTATTCTGCCAACGAACGTTATTCATCTATAGACAACCGTTGGCCCTACCATCGGGACAGTATATTTATTGTGGCAAATATGTATCGAGACAGTATATTTTGCCAACCATTGTTTGCCAGTACTGTGCCAGACTTCGGCCATTTGTCACCACTGGCTTAATACCAACATTTCTTTACTTCTATTTTTATAATAAATAAACAACACGGTAATTAAATTTAAGCATACGACTTCTCATATTTGATAGAAAATCAAAGTCATTTTACGAGTACACAAATATCTTCGTAACTATTCATTTCCATACGTAATTCAATGTTATGCAAAACTGGGATTTCAGATTCCTTCAACGAAATTAAATTCATACGTTCGAAATGGCTTGTTTGCAATAAGATCGCAATGTTGTAATTTCATACAATGTGTGGAATTTTCATCGTTTTGTATTACTTAAAATAAAATTACCTTGCTTATTTTGTTATATTACAATTCAAAATACCATACAATGCTTTCCTCTTTTTATTTTATTTGATAATTTTCTTAATGTAGGTAAAACATGGTATAAAAGCAGAAAGAAAATAATCGATTTCAGATATAGAGTTCATTTGCAATAGAACAATGAATTTAAATATTTTAATGGACCAAAACATCAACTAAATTAAACTTTCGTTCATATATGATAAGAAGCTTAAAATTTTAAATGTAGTGAAATTACATTATATTTGTAGAACCCGGACTATAATTGGAATGTTTAACAAATATATTTAATATATAAAAGCAGACTGTACTAAATTAATTTACATAAATCACATTAACTTTTTGAGAGATGAATAATCAAGTATACTTAAATAAATGAGATAGTTGGTTGTTAATAATATACATGCATATATATCTGTCAATGTATATTATTAACGTTTACAAATAATGATGAAATGTAAAGAAGTAAATTTTATTCGAACATTTTTCGAATCACAATGTATTTCATACAATTTAGATATATATTTTATTAACTAACTAAATAAAATTATTAACTAACTAAATGTTCAAATGCATTTGATTATATTTTAAACATGCTTATATCAAGTAATTAGGGAATATCAGACTTTTAGAATCATGTAATGCATGTGAACTTTTAAAAATAGTAAATTCAGTATCAATCAATGTCCCTGCACTTTTATTATGCTTGTATTATCCCTGCGAATTCTGGATACAAAGCTTCGATATCAAAAATTGTTCGCGATCAATAATGTCACTGCTGCTCACAATATGTAGGGAAAAATCAGTTTTTAAATTGTATTAAACCCATTATATATTGAATAAAATATTTATATTTTGGTCATATTAAATAATTTTATAATGTACAGAATATAACTTAAATATATATCATGAATTTACCATGATGTGACAAACTTTACACTACTAAAAATGGTGTCTCATTGTGAGACACTTTTTTGGTGATTTTCGAGTCATTTTGGTGTCTCATTCGGAGACATTTTTGGTGTCTTTGAAGTAAAATAACAGTAATGACTAATTTAATTATTTTTTTAATCGACGTTGAGAAAGACAGCGATACTTGAATAAACAAATGCACGATACTTTTTGAACACTAGTCGCTTTTTAATTGGTAACAATGTATCTACATATTATCTACCTATATATTATTTTACCGAAAAATCCGATTTTCATGATATCAGATCTTTTTTTTTTTATTAAAGTCTAAAATAGTTTTTTAGTTTGCGGCTGTCGCGGAGATAACATTACCACCTTTAAAAACTAAAATCGATTAAAATTTCGTCGAGATATGACAACCCAAAGATATGAAAATTGTAAGAATTTTTCTTAAGACATTTAATTTTATTTAACTTGAAAAATTTTATTTTTTAAGATAAAAAAAATTAAAAAGTTCTAAATTTTACGTTACTTTGGATAGTCATATCTCGACGAAATTTTAATCAATTTTACACATTTTTGAAGTGCTATTGTTATCACCAAGGCAGCCACAATCTTAAAAATATATAAAATATATATAAAAATATATACTATAACTAATAAACAAGTTTGAACTAAAAAAAAGATCTCATAAAGCTATATGCAAAAAGCGCTAATGATGTAAATGGCCATGAACCAAAATCGCGAATCGAAAAAAACCATAAGCGTGAATGAACAAAAAATAAGGAGAAGGCTATTTTAACGTATAATAGTTTATTGAATAAGAATATTTAAGATCATCAACGTAAACGAAGTACAAAAAATGTATAAAGTAACGAAATTAAAAGTGTAAGAAAGTGCATTTTATAATACGTGATTATTACAACATAAGTGGTAAGAATTTACAACAAGCATCTTGAAATTGAAGTCCGAAAAAAGTATCAAAATACAGTTTTAACCTTTATTGGTTTTCTGTTGCACAATATTCATTTTTCAATCTTATTTAATTCCAGTTTTAAAACAAATTGATAAAATTACAACGAAAGTTACTGTTAGAACCAATTTAAAATAGTATATTAGAACCAATTTAAAATAGTATATGCGATGTTCTCGAGAGCGCTGTTAGTTCCAACTTTCTCCATTGCGCACGACTGAAAAAAATGTTTTGATTTAGATTCGCACATTTGGACTATATACATTCGCGCTTATGGTCATTTTGAATTCATGCTTTTGATCGATTTGCTTTTGCTTTCGATGCTTTTGATGCGCTTTCGGCTTATGATAAGGCGTTTTTCGCGATTTTGACAATTACCGTCTGATAATATGAAAATCGGATTTTCCGGTAAAAGAATGACATGATAGTGTCTCGCTATGTACTTGGCGCGAGACACTACCGTGTCTCTTAACGAAGACACTGGCAGAGATCTAAGGCGGTACATTTTGAAATATTGAGAATAATGAAAATTCATCATGAATACTATCAAAACTTATTAAATAATAAATAATAAAAATAAAGCTAAATAATCATACAATTACAGTATTCAATTAATTCATAAAATTGGATATTAAATCATTTTTAATACTTTAATAATTGCTAACTTGAAATTATTAATTATTTCAAAATTTTGCTTTTATTTTTTCTATTTATACATGTACATACAAAAATATATAGTGATAAAATACAAAAATGAACATTTTTAAAAATAAATATTATATAATGTTGAATAATTTTGTTTCACACTGAGGCTAAAAACTGTTTAAAATCACAGCAAAAACAAATGTTTTAATTTAAACGTTTTTGTAGTAGTTTTTAAAACATTTGGAAGTGTTTTAAATGTTAACCTATCTTTTTAACATTGGATAAAACGTCTAAGTGTTTTAAAATGAAACGCTTCTTTTTATAGTGATTATATTAAAAATTTAAACTCATCATATAATTCGAAATTTAATTATTTTTATTAGTTACTTTAGTTACTTTATTATACTTCTACAATTGGCCAAAACAGACCATATAGAATTATTTTTATTAAAGTGAGCACATTATGTTTTCTCTATCGCTTTTAACTTCATTTATTTATTCTTTGTTTTCCTCTCTTTTTCTGTCTCCCTTTTCCATCTTTTAAATGTTTTAATTTTAAATACTTTTTAACTACCCTAACTAATACTTCATTTTTTTATATTCCATAACCTAATATTTATTATTTAATAATAAATGACAAGGACAGATACAACGCAACATTATATTTATATATATATATATGAATTACGTTCAAGATGGTCTTTATATACTAATCACAGTGATAAAGTGTGCTTACGAGAAACATTTGTTCATTTCATAAATCTTCCTTCGATTACGTACAATTGGTGAGATTTCATGTAAAACAAAGTAATTTTCAACGTGAATTGATATCATATTTTCAGGTACTGAAAAAGTACTATGTATAAAAAGTAAAAATATAATATAAAACATAGCAATTTTTTTGTGCCGACTAGTAGAAAATAACTTAATAAATGTATATTTATTAAGTTATATTCAGTGTTTATTGTAAAAGTTGATTTTTTAAACAAAAAATATGATTTTCATTTGAAACATAGTAAAAGCTGATTGTATTCATACTATTTCCTAATATTTAATTCGCCTCACTGTACTCATGTTATAAAAAAGTGATTTTAGGCTAAATTATTATACATTATATAAAGTGTCTTGCAGTCAAAAAGTGTATCACAGATTTTTAATGTCTCACTACAAAAATGTCTCAAATGGAAAAAAGTATCTCTGTGCGAGACGCTTTTAGCGTCTTCAAAATTGTGTCTTAAAAAGTGAGACGTTTATAAACGTCTTATCAAGAAAAAGACACTATTATTGTCTCACTTGGAGACACTTTGTTCTCGGTCGGCTGTGAGTACTTTGTAAATGTCTTACTGTCTTCCAATGAGACACTTCTGAGACACCTGTTTTTGCAGTGTATATGCTATGATATGAATCACGATTCTGACAAAGAAAGTTTAAGACTTAATTATTTCTATTAAATAAAATTAAATTAATAATACATTAGTTTTGCATATCTTAAAATTGTTATGTTGCCTGTCAGTTTTAAACATATCCTGAAGTGACCAACTTTAAATTGCTTCTAACGATACAATTTTCTCAGTCCTGTAATATTAATGAGCTACTGCGATTTTTCAGTCAAATATTTAACCTTACAATTTTGTATATAATATTGCGGTGAATTTCACTGGCAACATATTTGCCAATCAACTTACTGTAATTTTGCAGTGTAAAGTTTTGAGTGTACTCAAATGATAAAATATCACATGTACCATTTAAATCTAGGCAAACTTAATTTTAACACTAAAAACATAACCTTTAATCTAATTTTATTAAATAGAAGACCCACAAAAAAGTTATTTTAGAAATTATCTGACCTGAAATTAACTTTTGAATAGAAACAAAATATATGTGATTTTAAATATTTTTAGTGTAACCCAGAAAGAAATTGCCAGAGTTCACATATGGCGCAATACTGGCAAAGACTTGCCAGCCGTAGTACGGCAAAGCACCAATGGTCCAGCACCGTTTCAATATAGTTCGACCACTGTCACCAGTAGAAAACAGATATTAAGACGTTATTGCGCCGATTGTTGAAACAGTACTCAACTTACGCTGTGCAAGTACTTATGTACGACCGCATGCAATGAGATTTATCAGTACTGGTTCAATGTTGGCAAGAGAATAAAATATAATATATACCAGTAAAATTGTCAATTACAAACAGTACTGACACAGACACTAAGCCAGTATTTTGTCAATACTGACTAAGTATCACATGCCGATACAATTTTGTCTAATTTTTGAGTACTGGTTCCATATTGGCAAGAGACTAAAGTACAAAATATGCCAGTAGAAAAGTAACGTACAAACAATACTGACTCGGACACTAAGCCAGTATCTTGCCAATACTGGCTGAGTATTACATACGGATAATATTTTTTATAATTGTTCAGTCCTGACTCAATATTGGCAAGAGACAAATGTACAATAAGTAACAGTAGAAAAATAATCTACAAACAGTACTGACACGTACATTAAGACAGGACGTTGTCGATGTTGGCTGAATATTATGTATCAACACAACTTTATCTGATTTGTCACGTGAATCCAATACGTTGTCGATACTGGTTCAGTACTAAAA